>OZ024789.1:12214355-12238999 GCA_964017065.1 Haliclona indistincta | reverse complement strand
ATCTATGCGATGATTTCGCCGAGCGCTGCTCGTACGCGATATTACAGCTAGAGTAACCCGGGGCTATTTCGTGGCATTTTGGCGTTAGCGCATTCGTTCGACTTTACTTGGCTGCTAACTCTTTTAGCGTACCCAGGATCCAAATTTTACTTGCACCTACAGAATTAGCAGTCTTATTCGAACTGCTCGCATCTAAATTTATGCTACTACAGTGTAAGAATATTGGACAGCAAGCAGTTTTTTTCACTCGACCGTCTTGGGGCTATTTCGACACCACCGGGGCTATTTCGAAACCAAATATACGGAATAATATACAGAGATATGCAGTGTTATACGGATCACATCATGGATATAGCAAATTAGGTAAGTGCACGCATGCATGATGCAGATCACTAGTACTGTTGATTGTTATACTCTTAATTCTGCCTCGCAGATACCACAGATGAAAGTCTCGTACTGTAACTCTTCCACCGTCCAGCCAATATAACCACAGCATTCTGAGTGGTACCATAACTCACACCCATCGCACTGGCTGAATCCACTGCACCTCAGAGCTAGTGTAGAGCTAGTGTATTATTTAAATGAGTGAATACTTACATTATCTGCAACAAAACTGTCAAAAACCAGCTAAAAAGCGCACAAAACAGCAAAAAACCGCAAATCTCAGCGTTTTGTTAATGATTATTGTTTTTTCCCCGCTTATTTTTCTCGCAAGTGCTTTCTATAGGTCAACGAGTCTGGTACCAGTGTATAGAGGAATCTATTCTCAACCTAGCAGTACCAGGCTCGACATTCAGAATCGTTGCTATCGAATATCGTGTACAAGCAGCGCTCGGCGAAATCATCGCATAGATACCTGCACAGATGGCAGATGAGCATGCTCGAGCAGTTTTAGCTTCGTGCCTTTCGCACAACTAAAGAAAGTGTGTTTACAATCGATCGTGTTAGTCTTCACAGGGCGAGCTCGTAGCTCCGCGATGGCTGTTACAATGCATTGCTGAAATTTGCTATATTCGATGCCTATCGATAGGCAAGCAAACTGCACACAGCAACTCTGTCTGCACGAATACCCATGGCTAGGAAAATACAGCTACTTGCAAAAGTGTTAATAATAATAATCATAATCTGTGGTCATGCTAATCATCACTGAGGTTGGCTGGGTTGTGTAAACTTGTGACCTAGAAAATGTCCAACCCCGTCCTAGGGGGTATATTGATGGTTGCATACTCTTAGGTAATGAACTCTTGACACTGGTGCTTTAAAACACGCCTGGGAGGGTTTGTTTAGACAGGCTAAATAAGACCGTTGGTCAATCTCAAGCACTATGCCAACATCATAGTGCAGACCTGAAAAAATTTTTTTTTGGCACCTGTGCAAACACAAAAATATTGTAGAGTTAGCACTAAGCTCCCTAGTTGGGGATTGCAGCAGGAGTTTGCAGCTAGTGCCAACCTGCTTAGCTTATATGCTGTAGCTATATTGAAACTACTGCTGTAAAAAAGATTTCACAAACCCTTGGCGTATTGCACATTGTAGAGTTAGCTCCTAGTTATGGCTTTCAGAAGGAGCTTTGCAGCTAAAGCCAACCTGCTTGCTATTGAAACTGTCTGGTAAACAGGAGACAGCAAAGTGCTGACCACAAGGACAAGGTGTGTCAAGTGGGCGTGACCGTGAACACGAGTAGGTAGCCATTGCTCTTGGCTTTGATAGGCTATTTCTTGAGATGTCTACGCACCCCCAGAGCTGTCCTGCTGTTTAGATGGAATCTACAAGTACCTAGATAGTCAACTATGGGCGCTTTTGTCGTCAGAGAGGTCAAAGACGGCCGTTAAGGTGAGCCAGCCATGCATAACTCGAGAACGAAAGCACTTCAGCAAAATCCACGAGTCAGATTGCAAGCCATTGTCGTGCTAAGTCTGTTCATGGACAATATAATACCTTAGGTGGACTGGAAACGCAATTAGTTTACGGAGAAATTTGAAAACCTATCCTCGTAACGGGTATAACGGAGAAATGTACGGAACATCGTATACCTTGTAGCGCTCAAATGGCGGCTGCTGCAAACTCTGCAACGAGCGCTGCATGTACTGCGGCTAGAAGCGATGAAGATGAACCGAATTTTGTTCAAGAAGATGGTTTATTAAGTGATAGTCAGGTGAGCGTTGCAGTATACGTGAGAGCAGCAGTAGGCTCCCTGCGCGCGGTCGCGACTGACTCTGAGTCTGAGTACCGTCAGCTAGGCTGCACCGTCGGTGCTCAACTGAGTGAGCATCATGCTCTGAGTAGCCGCAGCAACCACCAATAGAGCTAGAGTGGCGTAGTATAGTCTACTACAGTGTAGATATTGACTTGAGTTTAGTACTATACTTCACTGAGTTATACTGTAGAACAGCAGTTAGACGGGTCCGGCGCTATCATAGAGCAGTGTCATTCACAGTCCTATTTCATCTTGTATGTCCACTTGCTACAGAGTTCAGAAAGTGATGACTTGTTTAGTGCGAATAGTGATGGTTTTGAAGAAGTAGAAGAAGCAGAGGAAGCTGAACTTGAAACAGCAGTTAAATGTGATGGTGAACATGAAGTGAAGTCGGCTAGGCAGCCTGTATGTTATATAGCTCAGCCTACCATGTATGGCATGACTATATCTGCATCTTACAGGTAGTGTACTCAAGAGCTGAAATTTGTACAATTATCAAGAAGCTGCAGGAAGAACCAGTTCTTCTGGAATCAGAACATGGGCCTCTTGTTTCTAAGCTGTTAGGTTCCTTATCTACACCAGAGTGTATGGAAGCAGATAAAACCAGAGATTTCTTCTCATATGCTGCTAAACAGCTTGATGTATGCTTACAAGCTGGGGAGAGGTGCAAATTACCATCATCAAAGGCACAGAGAATGTGGTCAGCATTCCACAAATTCAGAATTAAGCCTGAACTACTAGTAGCATGGTCAGCATGCATTCAGAATCAAGGCATCTCAGATGTAGATCCATCCACAACTCGGCTAGGCTTGCAAGTGTTAATAGACAGGTGGTTCAAGAGCATGATTCTGAACCGCAGCAAGAAACCTGAGCAGGCAGTAGATTTGACACCTCTTAGTGCTAGAGAACAAAATGTAGTTTTCTATATGAGTGGGTATGTGGCTGTCAAGCTCTTGACGCGATTCAGAAAAAAGTCTGATTCGAAGGCAGTCGAGGAGAAGAATCGAATTTTTGTCAAGATTCTGTCTAAAATGCAGGCGAATCAGCAGGTTCAAGACATCAAGTCCATCGATGACTACACTCGAGAGTGGAGCGAGCAAATTGATAGAGGAGGCTTGTATCACATCAAGTCTGAGGTATATTTTTGCATACATAATCTTTGTCACTATACACTTTGTGGAACTCACACTACATGGCATAATTAAAATTGATTTCAGTTAATTCAGTATACTTAACAAAAAATTGTACGATAAAATATAATTCATGATTGCAGGTCTTCACTGTAATGGAGAGAATAGAGATGATTACAAGATCTGTACTGGATATGCGTATGATTGTGCCAAGTGAAGACATACACTCCAAGGTGGTTGACAAGATCTTAGCCGATCAAGAAATCCTAGAGATGTGGGAGAAGGTAGCTAGTGGCGTTCCACCAAAGTATGAGGAGGCAAGCATTGAGCTGTTGAAGGCAGTAGTTGAGTTATGGGCAACTATTCGATGTTTCTCATTTGCTGCTGGTTGTAACATTCTTCTACAAAAGAAAACGACAAAGAAGAAGGGAACACGGAGAGTCTTAAAAATGAAAGGAACAGATAAAGATATATAGCACATAATTATTATTATGATATGTATATGCATAGTTTTAGTGTCTTCTTGGTCTCTTTAACAAAGGCTCATCCACACAACGCTGACTTGTATTCGAATAACTAGCTGGTTCTACATTCATTGTTTTCAGATCGTGACGTATTTCTTTCTGTTGCGTTAAGATCATAGAATTAGTTCTGAATTGTACTACAGTAGGATTTTCATTCCCTCCACCACGATGTCGTTGTTTGCTGAAGTATCTTTCCAAGGGGTCTTGACAGAAAACTTCACTCAAGAGGTAGTGCCCTGTTTGTATTAGCGATGGTGCCAGTTCACAGAATGAGTTGACTGAAACAATATTGTATAATTTTCATAAATTCACTTTATAGACAGGGTATACCTGTAATTTTTAATCCTTCCATCGTCTCACGACTGATTAGCATACGCTGCTTTTCTTTAGAGGAAACTCTTAATGATGAAATCTCCTTTTTCCACTCTTCAAAGTATCCCATGAACGTCTCTTTCAGCCACTAATTATAAATGCATTAATGTATTAACATAACAGCACAGGGTAATTGTAATTAACCTTGAACCTCCAGTCATCTGGTTTTTTATATGGTAGTCTGGAGTCTTTCCGCTTCAACTTGCCTTCAATAGGACTCTTGACATTAAGACAATCAAAGAAGATGTCCATCAGTCTGATGAACAAGCGTGTCTCTCTTGTTGCATCATTGTCCAAAAAAGTTAACGCATTGGCAACTGTGTCACTGAGAACCTGCATGAATTTTTTCCGACACTCATGTGCATGCATGTATGAATGGCGTAATGCATACCTGAGCAGCTAAGTTAACCTTCATTTTGCCATATGATGTCAACCAAATGTGCTCTCTTGTTAACTTCGGACAAAGCCTAATCCCGGGCGTGGATGACTGTGTCTCAGTTAGAAACAGACTTTCGACATGCTTCCAAGACAGGGAGAGACCATTTTTCTGTAAAACGTGAATATTACATGTATAATAGATGTGATTTCAAATAAAAATTAATTACACTAACCATTAGATTGCGGCTTCTTGAGTGAGCTCCAGAGTTGCTCAGACAATTCCTAGCAGTTTTGATTAGATGAGGGGGATCACAAAAGAAATAGAGATCTCTATCTGCATAAGGATTCGGTGTCTTGTGAGTGTCCTCTTTGATGCGACACAGCTTGTACAAACACCGGTTTGGAGCAGCACCATCGCTAGTTAGAGAAAGAACCGGCATTTTGTTATATTCCAATGCTTCGACTATTTCCCATACTGGGACATACAGCTTTTCTCCAGATAAGTTGGTCGAAGCATAAGATGCAATCATGAAGGTGAGAGAGGGCTTAAAAATGGGGCGGACCATAAAGACTAGCATCTGCTCAGCCAATTTTGGAGACCTAGTGGTTGCCATAGCCTCTAGTTCTTGGTTGACAGTTCCTAGATCGCAAAATCCCACTAGATCCCCAGTATGCTTTCTAAATACAAGGCCATGCTTTATCTTCATCTCATCCATCACAAGAGCAAATTGTCGCTCTTCCCCTTCAATACTTTCCTTTGATAGAATTTCTTTTGCCTTCTTGATCAAAGGAAAGTGAACTCCATTTTGCAGCTTGCACCAGTGGGTATAGTCACGCAGAGTGCGTTCTGATGGTAAAGACAATAGACCACTACTGGACACAGTGCGATAAGCAGCAGATGATGCACACCTCAGACTCAACGCAAATCGGATAATGAGCGGATGCCACCTCATTTGATTTTTGGTTTTTAAAGAGTTATACTTTTTCTGCTGCTCCCAAAAAATGCTCTGGAAAGAATCTTCCTCGAAAGCAGTTGTGATGTCAGCATCTGCTAAAATGCTATTGATGTCATTCTCATCGTTCCGTGTCAATGTTACACCCTCTTTGGCTATCAGCTTTTGTGCTCTCTTCTCTTGTTCTAATCTCTTCACCTTTTCCCTTAGCACATTCTTCTGGTTCTGAGCTGATTCCAGCCGCTGAGAGATCTCATGCTCTGAAAGAAAACGGATGTTGCAGTGGCTGTCATGAGCAATCCGATCACTGTTCTTGTGCTGTTGCCTCGACTTAGCAACTCGTAGGTTAGATCGGTGAATAACACAGCTCTTGCATCTTTTTGGATGAGTACAAAGGAGTTCACAATCACTTGTTCGGACAGTGCGGCCATATGTGCAACCGTCGATGTCAACAACTTCCATTTCAGAATCAACAAACTCTCCTTTACTGCTAAGAGAAGAACGGGAGCTTACAATCTCCACAAATTCTAACTGTGGATTACCAGGGCAGATGTAAGCTGACTTGACACAGTGCATGATGTTATGCAGACAGTTAATGCTAGAGATTTGATTAGGAATTTCTTGCAGCACCTTAATACTGTTGTCTAATAGTTTCCCAGCAACATGAACATGCCAAGATAAATCAGCGTTGATTGTAATTGATCTTTCAACCTTGACTTGTGACATTGATGCAGTCTTCATCATACATAGCTGGATCGAAGCAGCAGAGTATACTGGAGTCCATATACTAGTACATGAAGATTGAGTACAAGCATGTAATTTGATGAGCTCAAACGTTATGTCGATGATTGAAGGCGAAGTAGATGAGGTATCGACACTTAAGTTGGTGACTGGGAAAGTCTGAGCAGTGGAAGAAGAACCATCAGCTGAGTTGATGACTGGGAGAGTCTGAGCAGTGGAAGAAGAACCATCAGCTGAGTTGGTGACTGGGAGAGTCTGAGCAGTGGAAGAAGAACCATCAGCTGAGTTGGTGACTGGGAGAGTCTGAGCAGTGGAAGAAGAACCATCAGCTGAGTTGATGACTGGGAGAGTCTGAGCAGTGGAAGAAGAACCATCAGCTGAGTTGGTGTCTGGGAAAGTCTGAGCAGTGGAAGAAGAACCATCAGCTGAGTTGATGACTGGGAGAGTCTGAGCAGTGGAAGAAGAACCATCAGCTGAGTTGATGACTGGGAGAGTCTGAGCAGTGGAAGAAGAACCATCAGCTGAGTTGGTGACTGGGAGAGTCTGAGCAGTGGAAGAAGAACCATCAGCTGAGTTGGTGACTGGGAGAGTCTGAGCAGTGGAAGAAGAACCATCAGCTGAGTTGATGACTGGGAGAGTCTGAGCAGTGGAAGAAGAACCATCAGCTGAGTTGGTGACTGGGAGAGTCTGAGCAGTGGAAGAAGAACCATCAGCTGAGTTGGTGACTGGGAGAGTAGCAGTGAAAGAAGAACCATCAGCTGAGTTGGTGACTAGGAGAGTGGCAGTAAAAGAGGAACCATCAGCTGAGTTGGTGACTGGGAGAGTAGCAGAGAAAGAGGAACCATCAGCTGAGTTGGTGACTAGAAGAGTGGCAGTAAAAGAGGAACCATCAGCTGAGTTGGTGACTGGGAGAGTAGCAGTGAGAGAGGAACCACTAGCTGAGTTGGCGACTGGGAGAGTAGCAGTGAAAGAAGAACAGTCAGCTGTGTTAGTGACTGAGTTAGTGGTAAAAGCGGTTGTGACATCACCCATGTGTCGCAAAGTTCGGGCATGTGCTTGTCGTTTCATAATATCATTCTTTCTTCTTTCACAGAAGTTACGTTGACTTTTTACCCTCTTTTTCAAATGCTGTTTTGCAGAGTTTTTCGACTCCTACATGAATTTTTAAAATAATAGAATTCACAATAAGGCCACATAAACTAAATAGTTAGATTCTCATCCTCCTGGCTCAAATTATTTGATGAGGCGGGAGGCAATTTATAATTTAAATTTGATTTTTGTCGGTCTTGCTTCGACAAGGTTGTCGGTCTTGCTTCGACCAAGAGCGCACGTGATCGGCCCAGTCCTGCTTGGGATTACCGGATAGCTTCTGAGTAGTCCAGTTGCCCGGACGAATACTTGTGGTACACGTCGATCAGTCGTGACTGGTCGGCCACAATGCAACCAAACCAAGGCTTAACAACCCTACATCTCGCAAAGATTTGGACAACAACGAACACCATGATCGCTGAGCAAGCCAAGTTTAACCCTGAGTAAACGAGTTAAATTTTATCAAAAACCGTCAAATAAGTGATGCGGGCGGGGATGAGAATCTAAATATTTAGTTTATGTGGCCTAATAATGGAATTATAGCCTATCAGAATGATGACTGTTATGTGGTTTTGAATTGAGATAGCACTTTAGCTAGTAGTGGACCCGATAACTATAACTGTTGTGGTTAACACTGTAATAATTATTTGAGACTTTACAAAGTAGTTATAGACATTACCCTGCACAAAGTCAAGCATTAAGAAAACTCTGTTTGGTTAAAAATATTTATTCAAGAACAACTATTTGTCTCTTCTGTATGTAGACCCAATAGACAAATTGTAGAAGAAAAATTGTATTAAAAGTGTTTCGCTCTAAAAGCAACTGCTTTGGAGATTACCCTGCACAAGTATATTTTAGTCATGCTGCCCAGAGTATTTCACTTGCTCAGTGCAAACAAACTCTGTTATAAATATTAAATTGCATGTTTACTTACTAATATAACATTCGACATTACGTTAGAGTACTTACCATTGCATTATAGTAACATAGTAGAACGCGCAAGAGCAGTATCACCAAGTCTGTGCTCGCAGCCCATGTGCCGGCCGTGTGCGTCGATTTGACCCGTTACGAGGATGTCAGCGCAACTTCCGTATAATTCTCCGTAATCTAATTGCGTTTCCAGTCCACCTAAGGTATTATATTGTCCATGGTCTGTTCATACCTTTACCGAGTTTCAGAAGTGAGCGATGGTCTCTGCAGCTCGATGGACAGAACGAATGAATGAACAGATTTCACGAAACCCTCGGCGTGTTGCACGTTGTAGAGTTAGTTCCTTAGTTATGGTTTGCAGAAGGAGCTTTGCAGCTAAAGCCAACCTGCTTGCTATTGAAACTGCACTGCTAGCCAGAAGACAGCCAAGTGCTGACCACAACCGAGACAAGGTGTGTCAAGTGGGCGTGACCGTGAACACTGAGTACGAGTAGGTAGCCATTGCTCTTGGCTTTGATAGGCTTTTTCTTGAGATGTCTACGCACCCCTAGAGCTGTCCTGCTGTTTAGATGGAATCTACAAGTACCTAGATAGTCAACTATGGGCGCGTTTCTAGTCAGAGAGGTCCAAGACGGCCGTCAAGGTGAGCCAGCCATACATAACTCGAGAACGAAAGCACTTTAGCAAAATCCACGAGTCACATTGCAAGCCATTGTCATGCTAAGCCTGTTTATACCTTGACCGAGTTTCAGAAGTGAGCAATGGTCTCTGCAGCTCATTGGACAGAATGAATGAATGAACAGATTTCACGAAACCCTCGGCGTGTTGCATATTGTAGAGTTAGCTCCTTAGTTATGGTTTGCAGAAGGAGCTTTGCAGCAGTATGCTTGCTATTGAAACTGCACTGCTAACCAGAAGACAGCAAAGTGCTGACCACAACCGAGACAAGGTGTGTCAAGTGGGCGTGACCGTGAACACGAGTAGCTTGGCTTTGATAGGCTTTTTCTTGAGATGTCTACGCACCCCCAAGAGCTGTCCTAAGGTTTAGATGGAATCTACAAGTACCTAGGTAGCCAACTATGGGCGCTTTTGTCGTCAGAGAGGTCAAAGACGGCCGTCAAGGTGAGCCAGCCATAACTCGAGAACGAAAGCACTTTAGCAAAATCCACGAGTCACATTGCAAGCCATTGTCGTGATAAGCCTGTTCATACCTTTACCGAGTTTCAGAAGTGAGCGATGGTCTCTGCAGCTCGATGGACAGAATGAACGAACGAACGAATGAACAGATTTCACGAAACCCTCGGCGTGTTGCACATTGTAGAGTTAGTTCCTTAGTTATGGTTTGCAGAAGGAGCTTTGCAGCTAAAGCCAACCTGCTTGCTATTGAAACTGCACTGCTAGCCAGAAGACAGCAAAGTGCTGACCACAACCGAGACAAGGTGTGTCAAGTGGGCGTGACCGTGAACACTGAGTACGAGTAGGTAGCCATTGCTCTTGGCTTTGATAGGCTTTTTCTTGAGATGTCTACGCACCCCCAGAGCTGTCCTGCTGTTTAGATGGAATCTACAAGTACCTAGATAGTCAACTATGGGCGCGTTTCTAGTCAGAGAGGTCCAAGACGGCCGTCAAGGTGAGCCAGCCATACATAACTCGAGAACGAAAGCACTTTAGCAAAATCCACGAGTCACATTGCAAGCCATTGTCATGCTAAGCCTGTTTATACCTTGACCGAGTTTCAGAAGTGAGCAATGGTCTCTGCAGCTCATTGGACAGAATGAATGAATGAACAGATTTCACGAAACCCTCGGCGTGTTGCATATTGTAGAGTTAGCTCCTTAGTTATGGTTTGCAGAAGGAGCTTTGCAGCAGTATGCTTGCTATTGAAACTGCACTGCTAACCAGAAGACAGCAAAGTGCTGACCACAACCGAGACAAGGTGTGTCAAGTGGGCGTGACCGTGAACACGAGTAGCTTGGTAGCCATTGCTCTTGGCATAGATAATAATTATATACTACGTAACCGGGATAAGAAACTAAATTTTCTCCAATCCAAAATACATTACCTGACGTCACGTCTAGTGATACTATGCTCGTTGCGCCGGAAGTAGCAATGGCTGCCGTCCCAAGCTGCTCCCAACTTTGTCAACACGCGCGCGTACGCTTTCTGGTTGTTAACACGCAACCAGCGACCTTCCAGCGATCTTTAAGTTAGATAAATGGAGGAAAGCTATTCTGTGGAGATCGGGGAAAGCTCTTGTGTGGCTAAGTAAGTGAAAAGTACACCGTACAACAGCTAAAAACACATACTCTCGTTTGTGAATCATTGCCTGTGTTTCTAGTCATTTCCATGTTGATCTACTAAGAATTCTGCATTGACTAGGCTTGGTTTTATATGACTAACTCGTTCGATTAGCTCGATATACATGTTTTTGTGTTATTT
The DNA here is from genome assembly GCA_964017065.1 of Haliclona indistincta. NCBI lineage: Eukaryota > Metazoa > Porifera > Demospongiae > Haplosclerida > Chalinidae > Haliclona > Haliclona indistincta. The sequence goes on along the minus strand of OZ024789.1, from coordinate 12,228,246 downwards.
TAGTGCATGTTTTACAAACACATACTCATAGAATTTACTCGACTTATCTATTATGTATGTGGTGTTTCAGGTAGTTGGACTATAGTTGTAGTGACTGGGCATATTAGGTTTTGTAGATACTACTTAGAACAAGAATTATATTAAAACTCCTACAGTGTGTTTATACATAATTATGTTGACATTGTAGTCATGTACTCACAGAGCTGGTTCTGTTTCCATACAAAGAGACTAACTAGAAGCAAGACAAGAAAGGAAAGCAGAAGCAAATTCAGAATTGGTGTATAGAAGTTGAATTTTCCTGTGATCATTATTAATACAAATTTAATGTTTGAAATTGTATGGACATAATGTATGGGACGTGTCGGATCAAGAGAAATCATCTTGCTTAAGGGCAGAAGTGATCTGTTTGTGAAACTGTCTCTCCATCAAGAGCTGCTAAAATATTTCACGAGCCTTGATCCCAAGTTTGTTAATCACATTCTGTACACAATATACCAGTTACTTCATCCACACTAAACTTGTGGAACAGAGCCCATTGTCTATCACTTTTAGATACAACAAGTTTGCATCTCTCTACTGAATCCAACATGTCTGAGTAGGACTTCTGTAGCTTATCGATCAGAAGTTTCACAACTTCTGGCTATTGTCATTAGCAAGCCGATTCCTGGCAGTAGCTAAAATGCTATAGGTAACCCTGAGTTCCTCTAATTCACAAATTTCCCACGTCAAGATAGTTGTAGTAGTAGCGAGAGTAGTACTAGTAGCAATAGTAGTAGCCATCGAAACGTTCCAGTTGTGCATTTATAATAATTTCCTAGTCGTACACGTCATATTACGTCGCGGCAGCGCAACGCGCATCTGCACATCCGGTTTTTGAAGTTTCTTATCCCGGTTACGTAGTATATATTATCTATGCTCTTGGCTTTGATAGGCTTTTTCTTGAGATGTCTACGCACCCCCAAGAGCTGTCCTAAGGTTTAGATGGAATCTACAAGTACCTAGGTAGCCAACTATGGGCGCTTTTGTCGTCAGAGAGGTCAAAGACGGCCGTCAAGGTGAGCCAGCCATAACTCGAGAACGAAAGCACTTTAGCAAAATCCACGAGTCACATTGCAAGCCATTGTCGTGATAAGCCTGTTCATACCTTTACCGAGTTTCAGAAGTGAGCGATGGTCTCTGCAGCTCGATGGACAGAATGAACGAACGAACGAACGAATGAACAGATTTCACGAAACCCTCGGCGTGTTGCACATTGTAGAGTTAGTTCCTTAGTTATGGTTTGCAGAAGGAGCTTTGCAGCTAAAGCCAACCTGCTTGCTATTGAAACTGCACTGCTAGCCAGAAGACAGCAAAGTGCTGACCACAACCGAGACAAAGTGTGTCAAGTGGGCGTGACCGTGAACACTGAGTAGGTAGCCATTGCTCTTGGCTTTGATAGGCTTTTTCTTGAGATGTCTACGCACCCCCAGAGCTGTCCTGCTGTTTAGATGGAATCTACAAGTACCTAGATAGTCAACTATGGGCGCGTTTGTAGTCAGAGAGGTCCAAGACGGCCGTCAAGGTGAGCCAGCCATACATAACTCGAGAACGAAAGCACTTTAGCAAAATCCACAAGTCACATTGCAAGCCATTGTCGTGCTAAGCCAGTTCATACCTTTACCGAGTTTCAGAAGTGAGCGATGGTGTCTGCAGCTCGATGGACAGAATGAATGAACGAATGACAAAGCAAGTACCGTAACCCTCGCGCATGCGCCGAGGGTTAATGAACAGATTTCACAAAACCCTCGGCGTGTTGCACATTGTAGAGTTAGCTCCTTGGTTATGCATGGTTTGCAGAAGGAGCTTTGCAGCTAAAGCCAGCCTGCTTGCTATTGAAACTGGCTACTGCACTGCTAACCAGAAGACAGCAAAGTGCTGAACACTAGACAAGGTGTGCCAAGTGGGCGTGACCCGTGAACGCTGAATAGGTAGCCATTGCTTTGGCCATAGATAATATATACTACGTAACCGGGATAAGAAACTAAATTTTCTCCAATCCAAAATACATTACGTGACGTCACGTCTAGTGATACTATGCTCGTTGCGCCGGAAGTAGCAATGGCTGCCTTTGTCAAGCCACTCACAACTTTGTCAACATGCGCGCGTACGCTTTCTGGTTGTTAACACGCAACTAGCGACCTTCCAGCGATCTTTAAGTTAGATAAATGGAGGAAAGCTATTCTGTGGAAATGGAAAAGCGAGTCTGTGGCTATAAAGTAAGTGAAAAGTACGCTTCAACAGCTAAAAACACATATTCTCGTTTGTGAACCATTGCCTGTGTTTCTAGTCATTTCCATGTTGATCTACTAAGAATTCTGCATGGACTAGGCTTGGTTTTGTATGACTAACTCGTTCGATTAGCTCGATATACATGTTTTTGTGCTATTTTAGTGCATGTTTTACAAACACATATTCATAGAATTTACTTGACTTATCTATTATGTGTGTGGTGTTTCAGGTAGTTGGACTATAGTTGTATGGACTGGGCATATTAGGTTTTGTAGATAATACTTTGAACAAGAATTATATTAAAACTCCTACAGTGTGTTTATACATAATTTTGTTGACATTGTAGTCAAGTACTCACAGAGCTGGTTCTGTTTCCATACAAAGAGTGTAACTTGAAGCAAGACAAGAAAGGAAAGCAGAAGCAAATACAGAATTGGTGTACAGAAGTTGAATTTTTCATGTGATCATTATTAATACAAAATGTAATGTTCGAAATTGAATTGTATGACATAATGTATGAGATGTGTCAGAGTTATGATACAACAAGTCTGCATATCTCTACTGAATCCAACATTTCTGAGTAGGACTTCTGTAGCTTATCGATCAGAAGTTCACAACTTTCTGGCTATTGTCATTAGCATCCGATTCCTAACAGTAGCTAAAATCCTATTGGTAAGCTTAACCATTGTATTCTTGAGTTCCTCTAATTCACAAATTTCCGTCAAGATGGATGTAGTAGCAGCAGCGTGAGTAGTGCTAGTAGCGAGAGTAGTAGCCATTGAAACATTCCTGTTGTGCATTTATAATTTCCTACTCGTACACGTCATATTACGTCACGTCAGCGCAACGCGCATCTGCACATCCGGTTTTTGAAGTTTCTTATCCCGGTTACGTAGTATATATTATCTATGCTTTGGCTTTGATAGGCTTTTTCTTGAGATGTCTACGCACCCCCAGAGCTGTCCTGCAGTTTGGATGGAATCTACAAGTACCTAGGTAGTCAACTATGGGCGCTTTTGTCGTCAAAGACGGCCGTCAAGGTGAGCCAGCCATAACTCGAGAACGAAAGCACTTTAGCAAAATCCACGAGTCACATTGCAAGCCATTGTCGTGCTAAGCCTGTTCATACCTTTACCGAGTTTCAGAAGTGAGCGATGGTCTCTGCAGCTCGTTGGACAGACAGAATGAATGACAAACTGAGTACCAAAGGTTCAAAGGTTCAAAGGTTTTTATTGCAGGACCCAGAGGGTATAAGCATAGTACAGAATAATTTTATTATAAAACAGAGTTATGGAAATGTAATCTTTAATAAGTCATTGCTCTCACTAACGAGTAGTCCGAGTATATCCTCCACACCCAGGTTTATGGAGTTAGAATCGATGGTGACTGTATGCTCTGAGCAAAGATGAGACAACCACGACGAGTCTACCGGATGGCCACATAGATTGCAGCAGAAGTTGGCATATATGGGCCGAGCTAAGTGATATATAATTCGTTGTAGCTGTTCTGTGCCTCTAGGGCCACGATCGAGCGCTGTATCCCAGAGTTTACGCCAGGAGACAGAGTCAGCAATACGAGCAACCAGGTTTGCTGGGTGATTAACTGCATGTCCATTCAACATCAGGTTACATTCATCTTGACGAAGAATGTCAGCCTTACTTGTGGATATTAGAGCAAGAGCGTCATCAGGTGAGTGTAGACATTGATTTACAAGCGAAACCCCGATGATAGATTCTAGCATCTTGCACTGCTGTATTAAAGAAACATCGACAGGGTCGGCAATAGTGGCAGAGACAAACACTCTTGAGCTGATTGATTTGCTGTCACCAACCAATAATTTGGATAGGTATTTGATCTTGCGCAAAAAAATACGATACACGATTGAGGGCAGGGAGAGGCATATCCTGATCACTGTGCCAGAAAACCATTTAGGCAGTTTTAAATGGTTACCGTAACCCTGAGTACCGTAATGAGTACCGTAACCCTCGCGCATGCGCCGAGGGTTAATGAATGAATGACAAAGCAAGTACCGTAACCCTCGCGCATGCGCCGAGGGTTAATGAGTGAACGAACGACAGAGCAAGTACCGTAACCCTCGCGCATGCGCCGAGGGTTAATAGTTACAAAATATTATTGATCACAATAATAGTAGCAGACAGAGTCCAGAGCCTTGCTCCATTTCAGCTCGCTCCCGCCTTGATCACCTCATCTATTGGTTGGTAACTGAGAGGAAAATACTCAGAAAGATATCAAATGCATATCAGAACCCTCTTGCACACTAGGGTGGGAGAAACTGAGTGGCTGCACGTTGCCTAGGAATGATTAACTATCATACCTGTACACCTTATATACCAACACCCACGCATGCACCATGCAATTATCCTACAATATTCGGGAGCATATATTTCCTGTCTAATTCCTGTGTCAACCGACAGGAAAGTACATAGCCCAGCATAATGGAGACAGCATTCCCCAACTGGATTGCGACAAAAAGTTAAGAAACCAGGTAGTAGGAAGTGTGCCCCTTGCTAATTAATACGATGTTCCTTTGTTGGACTGCTACTGACAGTCTTTGAATTAGATAGGAAAATGATTTTGCTTCACCACTGTAACGCTTGATACGGCGACCGAGGTCAGTCAGGAAATTCCAAGATTTTGGACCGATTGCACCGAGCGATTCAATGGCAAGAGGTGAAAATAGATACGATAGAGCTATTTTACTCCTTTAGTGACTCGATCTGCTCCTTTAGACTCCTTTAGTGACTCTGCTCCTTTAGACTCCTTTAGTGACTCGATCTGCTCTAGCTGCAACTGCACCAGCCTTTGACACTGCTAATGGGTGGTAGGTAAGTCAGGGATAGTAACGTCCCAAATCAATGATCTTCCATGGGACCAAGGCACTGATGTAAGGCCATCCGGTCTTCAAGTTACATCTGCTTTCTGGTCTTAATGCTTTCTTGTTATTGTTACTAAAGTAGTTATTAACTTAGTTATAACTAGGTTGTGGTTTGATGTGTGTGAGGAATAGTTCCACTTGACTTGAGAACTTTATAATTAATTTTGATTCTATTATAATGAGATACTGTACATGTCATGTAGTATTGTATGGTTCATATAATGTGTTGTTTTATTGTGTTCTATAGCTGCCAACAGTACCTGATTCAGTGACACGACGATACTATCACTCTGTGTCAGTGTTGCATCTAGGAGCCCACTGTGTCTGGATACTAGTGTTTGGAGGATCCCGGTACAAGGCTGGCACTAGCATTATAGAGCTAAGTGAGCACAGTGTGTGTCCATGCAGTTATCAGCAGTAGCTACAGCAGCTGATGCACACACTGACAGTGGTGGACTGCACCTAACAGCTCATCTCCTCCATACAGTCCAGGACACTAGTGGGCAGTGGTGTGTGGAGAGAGTGATGAAGAGAGAGACACTGAGCAACAACACAGAGTACCAGAAGAGACTGAGAAAGGCTAGGATAAAGAGATCACCTCATGAGAGCATTAAGTTGAGAATATCAGAACTAGAGACTGAGCTTAGACAGCTACAGCAACAGGTTAGTGTGACCATTGGTCAGATCTAGATACAGTCAATATTGTAGAGTGTGTAGTGAGTGAGCTGTTTCCTTCATTAGCTACAGGAGAGTGGAAAGAAACAAGACAGACATGGTTAGTAACAATTACACACACACACACACACACACACACACACACACACACACACACACACACACGTACAAGATTCATGTAACGATATTCATCTCTTGTGGTTATGCTCATACGATATTCATATTGATAATGCTAGCATGATGATCTATGGACAGTGAACATCTGGTAATGACAGCCATATTACAGATCATGCACTCATCGGCTATTTCTCCATTACAGACAAGGCTGCTGCCTATTCTGAAGCTCCAAAAATGTCTAAACTGATTAGCCTTGTTGCTAAGAAGGTCCCGACCAAGTGGTATGAGATAGGATCTCGGTTGGACATCGAAACGTCAACACTAGATGCATTCGAGACCATGACCAATGATCAAGTTCGTACATGGATTAAGGTGTTTGACCAATGGAAACGAGAGCAAAAGGTTCCATTCACCTGGGAGACTATCATCGACACACTAGAGGAAGCTGATGAGAACATGCAGTACAGCTGCTGGGATCAGGAAATGGCTGGATACTAACTAACACTAGATCAGTTAGCATAAATTCCACACATCACTGAATAACTCATTCACTCATTGATTATAGTATTTACAAGTTCCTGTATTACATGTATCTCTTAGTTTGTGTATTAAAGATACAAATGAACGCATTTCACAAACCCTCGGCGTCTACGCTCCATAGACCATAGTTGGGGATTGCAGCATGCAGGAGTTTACCACTAGTGCCAACCTGTTTAGCTTATAGGCTGTAGCTATATTGAAACTGCACTGCTAACTAGTTATGGCTTTCAGAAGGAGCTTTGCAGGCTTGCAGCTAAAGCCAACCTGCTTACTATTGAAACTGTACTGGTGAACAGAAGACAGCAAAGTGCTGACCACAAGGACAAGGTTTGTCAAGAGGGCGTGACCGTGAACACGATTATGTAGGTAGCCATTGCTCTTGGCTTTGATAGGCTTTTTCTTGAGATGTCTACGCACCCCCAGAGCTGTCCTACAGTTTAGATGGAATCTACAAGTACCTAGGTAGTCAACTATGGGCGCTTTTGTCGTCAGAGATTGAGGTCAAACGGACGGCCGTCAGGTGAGCCAGCCATACATAACTCGAGAACGAAAGCACTTTAGCAAAATCCATGAGTCAGATTGCAAGCCATTGTCATGCTAAGCCTGTTCATACCTTTACCGAGTTTCAGAAGTGAGCGATGGTCTCTGCAGCTCATTATGGACAGACAGCCGGAATGAACGAACGAACGAAAAAGATTTCTCGGCGTGTTGCACATTGTAGACACGCCGAGAGACATTTCGGCGTGTCTAGACACGCCGGCTCTTACCTTCCAGAACTTGTCATAAGTCTCTTTGTCCATTTTCTTCATCATGTCCAGGGCTTTCCTTACCAGCTTCTTCTTCACCACTTTCAACAGCTTGTGTTGCTGGAGTGCCTCACGAGAGACATTTAGTGGGAGATCATCAGAATCGACCTATCAAAAATTAGGACAATGAACATAAAAATTTGACTACATACAAAAATTGAAACGGGCGATCATAAAATTTCAATTGGTAATCATTCAAAAATTTGAAATCAACAAATTTTTTGTAAAATTTTAGTGAATAAAAAATTTTGTACTGACCACTCCACGAATGGATCCAAGGTATCGTGGCATAAGATCCTCGAAATCGTCTGTGATGAACACACGTCTGACGTACATCTTGATCTTGTCAGATGATTTAGCGTAGTTGTTGAACATGTCATGAGGTGCGGTCTGTGATGGAGATGGTGTGACAGTAGTGATGATGGGAGTTACTTACTGTTGGTACGAAGAGGATGGCTCTGAATGTCATGCACTTCTCCTTCAGCTGTGAAATGGATCTTAGCTAGTGGGGTTTGTGAGTCCTGGATCAGCAGAGATGAATACACAAGCAATGTTAGCACAGGTCTAGTGTACCTTTGAGAATGATTTATGGAATATTCCTCCTCAGTAACCTCTTTTGTTCTACAAGTGAGAGAATGAGTGAGTGAGTGGGAGAGTATGTGAGTGACTCACGATCTCAGCCAGAGTGGTTTAGTATCATTCATGAGTACCCAGTCCCATGTTGTCTTCTCGACCTACAATGCGACCATTGAAACCACTAACTATTAACTAGTACATTCATAGAATGCAGGGGCGAGCCTGAGCTGATTTTTGTACAGTTTGATAATAGCATAATAAAATTAATAATAAAGCATCAGCAATATCTTTCTACAGACCTATTTTCACGCTCATTTACTCTCATGTTCAATAGTCTGGTGTCCCTTTGTTCTGCACTTTCTACAGACCTATTTTCACGCTCATTTACTCTCATGTTCAATAGCCTGGTGTCCCTTTGTTCTGCACTTTCTACAGACCTAGCTACTCGCGCACGCACTCTCTTTTTCTGTAGCTTGACAGCGCGCTCTTCTGTAGCTGTATCACTTGTAAAACACTTAGCGCGCCTGCTGTTACTCGCGCCCTCACCCTCCGTAGACGTACCTAGTGTTTGCTCTGTTGTAGCTGCTATCTTCCGCCTCTGTCGGTAGTTCCTTTGGTATTCCCTTTGTCGTTCCAGGCGTCTCTCTCGTTGATCGGGCGACTCTTCTGCTCGTCGTCGTTTTCTGGCAATCCTCTGGTCTTGTAAAAGTTGACTCGGGTGTTGTTCAGGTGTCTCCAATGTTGGTCGCTGTGCTGTCCTCAGTTGTTGAGCAGTAAAGGTTCTTTCGTCAGACATGATAATATCAATTTTTGAATAATATTATTTTTACGCGCCACGTGAATATTACGTCATAATAGGCGTGTTCTCGGGAACATTGGAGAACTAACGCTACCCCCGGCCACATAGATAGATAGATAGATACGTTCCCCGCGACGTGGGACCTACATCACGATCAATGTGGGGCTCGCTCAGGCTCGCCCCAATAACTAGCCACACCTTCTTTGTTTTAGGTTTGTCCTCTTTCTCCTCCTCTACAGTAGCGTCATCATCACTATCCTTGTCCTCCTTAGCTTCCTCTGGTTTGTCTTCCTTAGCTTCTTCCTCATCGACTGGTTCCTCTACTGTCTCAGTCTAATGACATAGTATAACATGGGTATGAAAGCTAGTTCATAGTATTAGCTCCACCCACCTTGCTATCCCAGAGATAGATAGGGAAGTTGATGAACTGACTGTACTTGCTGACCAGCTCCTTCAGTTTCTCCTCCTCCATGAACTCTTGCGCCTCCTCCTTCAAGAAGATAGAGATGGTGGTTCCACGCTTGAGTGTGTTGCCGCGAGGATCCTTCACGATCGAAAATGAAGCAGAGTCTGACTCCCAAATATACTGTTCATCATCATTGTGTTTAGATGTAACAACCACACGATCAGCAACTAGACACAAAGAGATGAAAGATATTAAGACAATTAAACTCTTCTTTTCTTACCAAGGAATGAAGAGTAGAAACCAACACCGAATTGACCAATCAGATCGCTTGCCGCCGATTGTGATGAAGCTTGTTGTAGCTTCTCCATGAACTCTGTTGTACCGGATTTAGCGATTGTACCAAGATTCTGCTCAAGATCCCGTTTAGTCATTCCTGCGAACAAACAGAAAGATGAGTAAGTGAATGAATGATAGGTAGTGTGTGTGTGTGTGTGTGTGTGTGTGTGTGTGTGTGTGCGTGTGTGTGTGTGTGTGCGTGCGTGCGTGCGTGTGTGTGTGTGTGTGTGTGTGTGTGAGTATTAACCTATTCCAGTGTCTGTGATGTGAATAGATCTTGTTTCCTTGTCAGCCTATTGTAAAGAAAGACAGGAAATAACCAAGAAAAACCACAATGATTACAAAACAAATGATAATATTGGGGTTTCACTTTCAACCAGTTTCAAAGAAATGTGTAGGATTCTAAAGTATTTTCAACATGTAGCAGCTGTATCCAGGTCAAGGAGCACAATATGCTAGTCAGTGACCAACTATGCCTGAGACATGCCGTACTAATATAGCACTGATGTGACGATCATCCACAGAGACCACATGAGCTCTGGGTGGAGATACCTAGTGCACTAACACACAAGCAATGGAGTCTAGCTGCAGCTCACAGGAGCACTGACTATGCCTCTCACGGCAGGCCCACCTGAACCTCTAGTGGTCAGTGATGAGACACAGCCAATCCCTAGTACAAGACTTACTCACTCCAAGGTTTCATACAGTGGGGGGTCTGGAATTTCCCCCCTGGAAATATATTGTGGCTATAACTCATTTATAACCCTCAATGACCCCCTGCTGTTGTGTTTCCCCTCTCTAGCAAAAAATCCTGTACGAATCCCTGTGTGCACACATACCTTTATCTTCACAGAAAGCTCATCAGTGGTGCTAAGAGCTGCTTTGATCTGGGAAAAAGGCAATATATATATATATATATATATATATATATATAGTATATATATATATATAGTATATATATATATATCCGTCTGCGTCTGGGGGCAGCACCCCAGACCCCCTGCTGTTGTGTTTCCCCTCCCTAGAAAAAATCCTGGAATCCCTGTATGCAAACACAATTTATCTTCACAGAAGCTCATCAGTGGCGCTAAGAGCTGCTTTGTCAGTGAGAGAGAGGTATCGAATCTTGTCCAGAGCATCTGAAGCATTGGAGATCATCTCACGCAAGAAAATCTAAGAAAGAGACAAATATGATAGGCGTGGTGACCACACCCACCAACAACTCACCTCTTTGTTACGATAGAGTGATTTAATGATAAGTTTCATCATACGGTTCACTTCAGCTTGGAATGTGAATTTCTCTGCCTTGTCTCTAAGTTCCTTCATCTCCGCCACGCTCAGTCCGTCCAACTTGATCGTCCAATTTTCTCTTCTCTGATTTCAAATAAAAATGGAAGCAACGTGATTGGTGCAATCTCATTGGTCGGTTGGTACCTTTGTACGGCCTCTGCATCTGTTCTCACAGCTTCTCTGCTTGCTCCTAGGTCAGGGTCTGCCTTGTGAGGCTCCACATCCTCCACTTCATCCTCTGCTCTACAACCAGCATAAAGAAAAAGCGCGCAAACAATGAAAATATCACAACTTTCACTAATTCAAAATGGCGACACACAGTGTCACAAAATCCCCAGTCAGAGCAAGCACCATCAGCTCTTAACGTGCAGTTCATGTTTTTCCAGCAATAAGCTGTTTCTTTACACCTGCGCACAGTAGCACTGCTAGGAGCCCCAGCAGGAGATAGTGAGCGCGGAATCATTAGTAGAAGCTGACATTGAATTGACCTATCAGATCACTTGCCGCCGATCAAGATGAAGTTTGCAGTTTTTATATGAACTCACTTTTACTGAATTTAGTGATTGTACCAAGATCATGCACGTTTCACCATCTGAGAACAAACAGAGAGAGATGAATGAATGATAGGGGGAGTGGGTTAGTGATCGATCAAGTGCCGTTAGCCTTTTCCGATATCGTTGCTGCATCAGTCGTGATTTCAGACTGTTCCTCGTGTGTTTGCAAGGTAAACCCAGTCAGCTCTACCTCATCCTGTGTCAGGCTGGTAGCTAGTGTAGACTCCACTATGCGCCACTGCTTTAAAGCCATAGTAGGGAGAACTGGTAGTGCCGTCCATTAGTACACCTGTACCATCCTCTGGTCGGGCTTCAGCCGGGTCTGGTCGAGCTAGCTGAGCTGCAGCTACTGGACTAGCTAGTGTCGTGCGGGCAGTGTCGTCTCTGCACTCATCTGTCGTCTCAGCTTCTTAATGAGTAGACTGCGGGTAGAGGGAGTCACCGGCAGAGTGATGGAGTAGGCAGTGAGTAGCTCCCGTAGTTCAGCATCACTGAGCTCTTCCAACGTGTCCGCCATGCTGGTATTCTATTAGAAGCGCATCAAAAGAAAGGTGTGGCTAGTTTATAGTCACTCCCGCGGTCACTCCCACGCAGCTAACAGAGCTCTCGTTCACTTTCTTCCTCCTCCACCATGTCCGTTCCTCAGCAGCAGCGAGGAGGTGAGTTCATGAGTTGTGTCAGGTGTTCAAACAGTGACTGATTGTTACTCCTCACAGTGGATGGATGGAGGGAACCCGCTGGTCGCTCTGATCACAGCACAGCTGTTGTTGACAATGATCATCTTTACCTGTGGGCTGGATACCAGGATGGAATGCCTAAGGTGCACGATAGCGCTGAGAAGCGTCAGTTTTTCTCCAGTGTGGAGGTGTTCGACGTGAACACTGGTTGCTGGGAGCAGCGCACCACACGTGGAACACCTCCACTGGGAGTGAAGGGCTATTCCTGTGTTGCTGTCAGGAATGAGCTGCACTATTTCGGCGGTTCCTGTGGTCACGGTGACTGCTACCACAACAGTGTTCACTCACTGAGCACCTCCACCCTACAATGGAGGATGTTGGCTCCCTCAACAACAGAAGATGGGGCACCAATGCAGAAGAACAGGTGTGGAATGGTGCACTTCACTGATGGAGAGGAGGACCTCTTGTATGTGGTGGGAGGGTGGGGTCATCCTGTCCCATCATCACCACAACATGGAGCACAGTATCAAGAACCATATAGTAGTGGTGGTGTATGTACCAATGAACAACACATTTTCTCTCTGTCCACAAGTGAGTGATACTGTGTTGTCTCAGTATAGTCCTCTTATAGTATAGTGAGTAGCCTCGTTCATAGACCCATCTCTCATAATGAGAGAGATGATAATACATGTTGTCTCAAAGTTACTGTTTATGTGTTATAACTCATGAGTTGTTATTGTCCTCCAGATGATGGGTGGAGCTCACCAGTAGTCACAGGACAAGCTCCTCCTCCATGTTATGATTTCACACTAACAACAGTGGAAGGGAAGAGGGCTGCTATGTTCGGTGGTTCCACTCCATCAAGCCTCTGCTATGATGATTTGTATATTATAGATCTGGAGAGACATTCTGTGGTGAGTGTGTAGACACTGTATGAATAGTATAGCACTGATTTGTGGCTCCACTCTTGTGTGATCTGATCACATCATATTGATCTCATAATCACTGATACACACAATCATTATAATACATTCTTCATACATATCATCATTTGAGTATTCATTGCTCCAATCTTGCACAACATCAGTGTAGCAAGCATATTGCATTAGTCTATAGCCTGTGATATTTCTAGGAGTCTATGATATCTTTGTCTTCTCAGAACTGGAGCAAGATCAAGAAACCAGTTAGTCAGTCTGTCGAATGGCCTGTGGGGAGATTTGCCCATGCTGCATCACACATTACTGGTCCTGTGTTTGTGATGAGTGGAGGATTTAGTGGTGGTTCAGAACTGAGTGATATATGGTTATATGATACTAACCAATGGATCAAGGTATTTCACATGAATTTAGTTACAACCACATTGTGAATGTGCTCACACATTGTCTACTAACAAGATGATCATGACATTTCACAGAATGATGAACTGTACAATAGACTAATTAACAGCTTTCTTGTTATTATTACTAAATTAGTTATTAACTTATTTATAATTAATTAACTTGGTTGTGGTTTGATGTGTGTGAGGAATAGTTCCACTTGACTTGAGAACTTTATAATTTGATTCTATTATAATGAGATACTGTACATGTCATGTAGTATTGTATATGGTTCATATAATGTGTTGTTTTATTGTGTTCTATAGCTACCAACACTACCTGATTCAGTGACACAACGAGGCTATCACTCAGTGTCAGCGTTGCATCTAGGAGCCCACTGTGTCTGGATACTAGTGTTTGGAGGATACCGGTACAAGGCTGGCACTAGTATTATAGAGCTAAGTGAGCACAGTGTGTGTCCATGCAGTAATCAGCAGTAGCTACAGCAGCTGATGCACACACTGACAGTGGTGGACTGCACATAACAGCTCATCTCCTCCATACAGTCCAGGACACTAGTGGGCAGTGGTGTGTGGAGAGAGTGTTGGAGAGAGAGACACTGAGCAACAACACAG
>OZ024789.1:12134355-12209355 GCA_964017065.1 Haliclona indistincta | reverse complement strand
AGCAGGTCAATCGTTCACTGATACAATGCACGGGTTGTTATGGTGATGATGACAGTCTCAACAAAATAGTAAGAATGATTTCTATCCACCTTGTCTCATGTTTTTGTGTTTCTCTATCACCCACACCACTCTATATCACTTGCTCAGTAACGTATCGATTCTATCACCTTAAAGTAAGATACGATACACGTGCCCTGCTCTAAATGCCATAGAGCGCACTCGTCGTTTCATAGAGCACTGGGGGTGGGGCCACGGGCAGCAACTGTTTGCGTAGCGATCGACTCCGGGCTAGTTTCTGCAAGGTCACACTTTAAATCTGTTCAAGCACTGCATCTCGTGCTCTATGGCGTATGCCGTATGATTGCACTCGGGACGTGTCTCGACACGGTGCTTTAACTAGTACAATACATAGATGCTAAATACTCTCAAGCAAACTCCCAGACTCTCCCAATGTGTTATGTGATGTCATGCTTTTTATGTGTTTGCTGGACTGAGCTGTTCTCAGTGTGTGCAGTGTGTTTTGTGATTTTCTGAGACAAGGCACAAAGCGCAGCAGATCTGCGTAGTTTGTTTCTGTTCCATGACAACTGTTATTAAGTATAATTATGTGTTCGACGCATGAAGACAGAGAACTTGTATCATGGCAAGATAAATGCTCGAAAAAGCTAGTTTCGTGTGTTTGAACAAATTCACTCCGTTGTGCTATTACTGCTTAGTTTAAAGCCTTGTCTTGATGTTTGCTTGCTCCGTGTTCTGTGAACACATTCATGAAAGACAGTTGGGCTCCGCTAAGCAATGCATCTGTTAGCAGCACCAGCATTAGTCATGCCAGTTTCTCTATGATAAAAGCTGGTAACTTTCCACCATTCAGTTTCTTGTTGGATTTGTGTTAGTAATAATTATGACATCACATCACATCACCGATACGTAGTATTTATTATCTAATATATGCTATATCACTCACCAAGTGTCTCTTCACTACTACAGGAGCTGTCGTCAGATACTACGTTACCATCAGATGGGTGTGTACTATGGCAGACAAGTGATCACCATTGTACTGCGATTATTATATTGAAAATTTGTTCATCTGTTCTATGATTGTGTTTCAGTCATCAAATTAATTATTATAAAATACACAAACCATGGGCATGGTACTACTGCACAGTGATCTTTGATTACAATAGCTTGCAGGTCAGTGAGATTGCTACTGACCACTGTAGTGTCATCACTAAAATAGGGTCCAGAAGGTTACATCAGTTCTCTACTGAGTACACAGCAGTAAAAATAAATCTACTGCAGAGAGAAGTTTCACTACAACTAGGGTCTAGAGCTGCCCGTGCACCATAAAGTTTAGATCTGCCAAGTCTTGCATTTCACAGTCGTAAGTGCAGTAAGCATTTCACTGCTCTTGTGAGCCTGACACCTCAGCATAGAGACATTTCACTAAACTAGCATCTACAGGTCACCAGCAGTCGTAGGTGCGCTATGAAAGTAAGAATTTCACTGATACCACTGCTGCAGAGACATTCAGCTAAAACTATAGGTCGGTTTATCATAGATTTTGGGTTTGATACGACTGATTTCGAGCTAGGTGCATTCTATTATTATTATTATTATTATCAACAGAAACCAGAACACAACATAGATGGAAGATTATACCTGATGAAGAAATGAATATAAATAGACAAGTGATAAATTATTATATGATTTTACAGTACGTGGGTATAATTTTTTGTGTTAGAGAGTTCCGAAAACATGAGCTGTCAAGTGCAGTGGATGTACATGTACTGATGGATTTCCAGCACGTTGTACAGGAATCCAGCCTGACTTGTAAAAACAGGAGTTTTATAGAGATTACTACATTTGTAACAGGGGCATAGGAGGTGGAAAGAGAAATGATGAGAGGGGGAGAAGTTTTTTAGAAAGTGTTGCCACATGTGCTCTACAATTTGTTTTTAATAGAGGAGTGAGATAGATTGAGGTTCACCGGAGGAAGGGCATTCCATAATCGGTATAAATTATTCTTTTTGATGAGCAATAGAAGAATTTGAAGATTTGATGAACTGGATTCATGGTATGTCCGGATCTTGTGTTAGATGAGGAAAAGTGATAAGGTCCTTAACGGGAAAACTTGGATCAGGATATCTTAGACGTAGAATATCAGTTAGCTCGTATAGGTACATCATTCAGTGGAAGCAAGTGTAGAGAAATAAGCCTGGATTTATAGTCAGAGATGTAGTCACAAAGAAAAAACTTAGTATATTACCTCTTCTTTGGACCTGCTCTAACAATTGTATGTCACTGATAAGATGTGGTCTCCATACCGGAGAACACTAAGTGATTTTTGATCTGACGAGAGAAATGTAGAGAATTTTTTTGATTTTCGTGGGGATAGAAGAGGAGAATGTACGACGGATAAGACCAAATGTTTGATATGCTTTAGCTGTTAATTGTAGTGTCGAGACCATGACATGTCAGTTGAGATGATAATACCGAGGTCACGGTAGTGGTATAGTGAGGATAAGCTGACATTGTTGACAGTGTAGTCAGTTGAAATTGCATTAGCCGTTCTATTGTGAAACCCTAGAAGACAAATTTTGGAAATGTTGAATGACAAGCCGTTGTCTTGACACCATGTGCTGAGTTGATCTAAATCAGATTGGAGAAGATATTAATCTTGAAACGATAGAATCGTTTTACAAATTTTTGTGTCATCGGCAAATAGGTAAGAAGAAGATAAAGTGATAATTGATGGAATATCATTTATATAAATAATGAATAGAAGAGGACCTAGAATACTTCCTTGTGGAACTCCTGAAGTTACTGGCAACCACCGCGAGATTTTATCATTAACTCTTACACACTTAAGTTCTACTGATAGTAGTAGACCCAGGGCCTGGTCTACTGGCAGGCTATATTACTGAATGCACAGATCGAAACATAGTTTTCAAAGTAGCAGATGCACTATGAAAGTAGGGATTTAACTGCTTTTGCTAGCCTGACATCAGACTGAAGAGCTCGCTGCTGTTTCATTAGAACTAGGGTTTACACAGCCTCGCTATGAGAGTAACAATTTCTATTGCTAGCCTGACACCGGAGAGACAATTCGCTAGAACTAGCTAGGGTCTAGAGCTTGATTATTGTTGTATTGTTTCGTTTGTTTGTTTGTCAGTATATTTTTTTCCCCTACACCTTAGTGCTACCTAAAGACTTTAATTATTGTGTTTGTACTTTAGTTAACTATTTTACTTTTATCTTATTTTCTTAGCTTTTTCCTTCCTACACCTTAGTGTACGATACAATTGGCAGTGAAATATATCCATACTCTAGTCTTACACTATAGCCTGGTCACTCTGCAGTGGTGTCAAAGCTAGCATTCGTTAACTGCTACAAAAATACACTGATCTAAATTGTTGATTAGTTTCGCGGCACAGTAAATAGAATCCTATGCGAGAGTGCAGCTCTACTGTAACCCCGGCCGCTGCAAAGTGGCAATTCACTGCTACCATCAGACTACAGTTGAAAAATGGTCCGGGATTTGGGATGGAATAGATGCAAGCTAGCCTAGTACATGTACCACTACATCAGTGAGAGTGATCTTTCACTAAAACGACTCTATAAAACGAGGGTCTAGAGCTCGCCCGTGTTGGTCAAGAACCTTGATTAGTGAATTGTCTCTCTCAATCAAATGGTGCAACTAGGACCGTAGAAAAGCGTAAGAGCAAATATGCAAAACGTGGGCGAACTGAGCTGAGTCTGGGAAGGGCCAACTCTGGAGTGTGACACGAATTGCCACAGGCGAGCTCTACTTTCCCATTCAAATTTTCCCGGTAAAATCTACAGCTATAGCTATGCATGCATAGCTACCTATACTAGTGAAATGCAGGACATTTGTGGGGCGAGCCTGAGAGAGTAGTGTTGGTAGCCATAAGTAGGCATTTAGCCGAGGAGGTGCATTTGGGAAGGCGTGATGCACTGGTTGTGCCGCAGTCGAGTGAAGGCTGATTTGCTGCACTCAGCAGCCTGTCCTCTATCTGTTCCTCAGTTTCTGCACCACGTCGTTCATGCTGCATCTCTCTCATTTGCTGCAGCCTGTCCTCTCTCTGTTCCTCAGTCTCTGCATCACGTCGTTCATGCTGCATCTCTCTCATTTGCTGCAGCTGTCATCTCTCTGTTCTTTGGTCTCTCCACCACGTCGCTCAGCTCCTTCTCTCTCATTTGCTGTAGCATGGCTGTAGCCTATTAAACCGCTCTCTGTAATTCTTCAGTCTCTGCATCACGTCGCTCATGCTCCTTCTCTCTGGCCTAACCTCTCTCTGTTCTTCAGTCTCTCTGACATCACGTCGCTCTTGCTTCTTCTGTCTAGCCTAAACCTATCTCTGTTCTTCAGTCTCTGCATCACGTCGATCGTCTAGCTAGTCGATCGTCATGCTCCTTCTCGATCTATGCGCTTGCTCAGTCTCAGTTGAGTAAAATTGAAACCATCCGGTGAATTACAACGCGGGGGCATTTACGGAATGACGTACGCATACACATACATAGATAGATAGATAGCGCGGGGGACGTTTTCGACCAGTATGGGGCTCGCTCAGGCTCGCCCCAATTATTTGCAAACTACAATAAGAATTATTATAAGAATTATTATCATAGTTGTTAATAATCATGAACATGACAGTCGGTATGTGATGTCACACAAGAAAATGAGCCCGTCTCGAAAAAGTCTGTCATCTCCATTTACTAGGGAAGAAAAAATTGGCTCAAAAGATGGAAATCTTTCTTCAAAAGCTTGTTGGCGAATTCCACACTTTGTCGTATCTGTAAGTAGTGGGTCAACACCAAAGCCAGTTGGATCTGTAATTCGTCCTCCACTTCTCCTGTACATCTGGACAGCTTCAGCAGGAGTCCATAACAACGACTGGTCAATTCGCTTCACACGGTCATCAATGAAAACTCTCTGATTAGGTACTCCCTGAGGAAGTCCATGTCTTCGACCTTGTAAACAAAAAAAAAACATGTATACATGCGTATACAGACTCAGTAGGAATTATTTACATGTACTAGTTTCACATGTCTTTCATTATTACTCTATTAGACCATACCACGTGACTTTCCACCAATCAGATTGCTCAAAAAGTGCACATTAAATAGCTTAATACACACTTACAGAGGTTTGCAGGTTGCTTGACCAAACAATTTCCTGCTAGCGCATGCGCATAGCGTGTTTCTGTATACTAATTGTACAGAAAACGTACTGTGCGCATGCGCTAGCAGTAAATTTGTGGTCAAGCAACCTGCAAACCTCTACCTGCAAACCTCTGTAAGTGTGCATTAAGTTCTTAAGGCACACTTTTATTAATGCACACTATTAGGTACACAAAGAATGGTAAAGTCACGTCAAAACTCACGTGGTATGGTCTAAAACGTTTAAACCACACTCTAGTGTGGTTTAAATATTACTTAGACACCCAGGTGTTTATTTTAAAGAGGCTTTTTGGAGGAAAATTCCTACCTTAATTCGCCAAATGAGACTTTAACCCGAGACTTCGCATTGCTAAGGCGAGCCATTTGCACCATTTTTTGTGAACAGCAATACGTTGCTTTCTTTAATTCGTAGCTGGCATTTATTAGAGACCTGGCAACTATTCGAACCCAGCGTTTAATAAGAGGAAAATACGGTATGCCTCAGTGGATGGAGCAACCAAAGGCAAGTAGTAGTCGGTTTGTGATGCATCTTTCCATTTGTCTGTCTGTCAGTCTGTACAGCAGCAGGATTTCTAGTCACAACCAAGCACTGAAACAGTCAACACAAGGAATTATCAATAATTTGCTCCATTTGCTCTATGTGATTACTGTATACATGTAGAGCTGGTATTTTTGCGTACCAAAACATTTAATTTCACTGAATAAATTCAGTGGGATGTTTTAAGGGTGCAGACTGGTCACCCTAACAACCATTAACCCTTTAAGGCCTATAGCGGCTTTAGCCGCCATAATTGACGCCACCTACTCTAGATGTCATAAAAAGTGCAAAAAGTGCTCTAGAAAGGTCAAATCAAGTTTATTTGCAAAAGATGACTTTACCTGAAAAAAAACCACCTGTTTTTCGGCGCGCCCTCCCCACTAAAACGTACAGCACGGGGAAAATTTTAAAGGGGGGTGTCCCCCCGCCACTTTTGGCATTTTAAGGCTTCAGGATGCCCGGAAATGAATACTTGGGCATGGAATATGGTCTAAACTATGCTGTTTGCTCACCTGGACACCACCAGGTTTTTGTATCAGTCACAAAGGCTAAACGGAGACCAAAATTGGCTGAAAAATGACGAGGTTGCAGCACTTAAGCGGCTTCAGTTCCGAAGTGGGAGTGGCCAACTCAGAGTTTAGTACATGGTCGTAAACTTTGACATACCAACAGTGCTAGTTTGGAACAGCCAACGTACTGCATGTTGTAGAAAATGCAAGACAAACTGTCAGTTTAGAGCAAGTCGAATTTTCGTCAAAATAATTCAATCACTAAAGAGTTAACTTATTCAGGAATGTACAAGTTGGAAATTGTTACACACCACAAATGATATTCACTGTTTGTACAATACGATTAAGTGACGGTAGTGACGGTATCCAGGCAAGATCCCGAACAATACATTCCTCAAAAAAACTCTGTCTGTGGCCTTCCGAATAGACCCAAACTTGGATATATGACTATTAGCAACCAGATAAAGACCTTAACTTAGAGTTTTTTTTAATAAACACCCTCTGAGTAGGAAAACCACGAGGTAAGCAGCTCATAATCGCACTTTCAAGCACAAAACACGAAAAAGCTCTAAGTTAATGCCTTCGCCTTGTTGAAGTACGTATATATCCACAATCTGAAGTTCTACTGCCTGAGTGAACGAAAGTTTTATTAGCCTAAGCGTTGTATCTAGCCGTGCCCATCACATTTCCATCTGGCACTTTCAGCGCTCATAGTTTGCAATGTGTACAGCCTACGCCAGTCTTGTAGCATAGGTTTTTGGTTTCTTGGAATATCAGCAGTAGTTTCTGAGATACAGTCCCCTAGCAACCAGCCAAAATACATGCGTGGGTGTGACACTGCACCCTTAAGGAGCACAATACAAATACACATTAAAATTTTCGTGAATTATACAGCTCAGGAAATAAGAATAAATGATACCAGCTCCACTATAGTTGGACAGCAAGTACAACCAGTAGCGTAACTACCGTGAGGCAGAGGAGGCGCTTGCCTCCTCGCTTTTGCCCAACCAAAATGTATTATACCTTGGCTAAGCACAGCTGTCTCTATCTCACTCTCCAATCCAGACTACGTACCGCGAACACAATACATTAACCATGCTATGGCGCGCGGCTATGAGGCAGTAAAATGACGTAAAGTAATGAATATTAATCCAAATCGTGCGCAGCCTCACTTCCAAATTTCTAGTTATACCCCTGACTAGACAAAATGTATTGGTGTTTGGAACATGTAGGCAAATTTCGCTATACTTCAATGAAGTACCCTGCTCTTACACAAAAAGGCCTAATAGAGTATGCCAAGCAAATTTCTTCAAAAGGCCTTCTAGAGCAATATGTTTCTTTTCTTGTTGGGTGGTAGTGCAAGAAAGAAAGCTGGTTTATTTCACACGTAACAGTTTGTATTTTTAGAAACATATCAACAACACATACCAGGAATAGGATGTTCATTCCAGGAAGTCATTAGCAGCTTCAATCCAACCTCAGCAACTTGTAGTGTAAACCTAACACAATAAGAACATGCAGTCATGCATTATAAGTATTATGCTGTCTAGTTACCATGAAGTGCAAAATTTGTGAAGTTGGTCATCCATATCTATCTCTCCAGTATCTGCCATTACAATTAAAATCCTCTTGATGGGATAGTTGACACGGGTGTTAACTTCGACCCATATCCGTTCTACCATGTGATTCTAACAGGTGTATAAAAATTATTTATAACTCACAAATGCATTCAGTGTTAAGACAGTTTACCCTCTTTGAGGAAGTTTGAAGAAATGGCGCTTTTGATATATCATTTCGAAGATGTGACAAATGGTCCTGAGTGAACAACATCAAAAACCATTCTCTACCATGATCCACCCTAATTTGGTTCCACAAGCCGATATCTTTTGTAATTTTCCTATAGAAAAACAACAAATAGTTTAACAGTTACCTTCTGGTACTTAAACTAACAGAAAAACATGTTCATAAATGATAACATTGTTTTTGACAGGCATGGAACACAGTGCCATTATCCGTCCAGTGAATCCATCGATAGCACAGACATGAGTGACACCAAATGCTACTAATTTCTCATTCTGGTCGATATGTAGCTTTTCACCGTAATAGTCTACGATATATGGACATGGATTTATTTGTCTCTCCGTAAGGGACTGTCTTCCTCTATGGTAGCCTGGATGAACAATTCGTAGAGCATGCCCAACTCGACTCTGTGCAACACGAAATCCTTGTGAACTTAAAAGGCCAGTCATAGTCTTTCTTCCATATTGAGGTCCAACCTATTTTATCATACAAGTATCATAAACGGTAAAATATATACTGATGTGATTATCCGCTCGTGATCATCTTACTCGCATGACATTCAAGGAGACGAGTCTGTTTACAGTAGACTGATCTATTCTGGCTGTCTTGTGTATGTCATGGTCTAGGCAATATCGCTTTATGCTAGCGGTACTCAATCCACGTCGGAGGTTAGGATACGCTGCTCTCAGGTTAATACCAACTTGCTCGTGTGACATGCGCCGGTCTTGAACGGCCTCACGAATGAAACTTTCAATGCCTGGTATGTTGGCAAGCGTAGCCATCAGGAAACAGTCAGTCGATGGCCGGATAGGCGCCGCAGCAGCGCGCTGCCAGTGCCATGTGCATTGTGCAGCGCACGCGCAGCTAGCTACAGCTTTCCTTTCCATCGGTCCACGTGTAGCATCGCCATGTCGACAGTACAACTGATAAGAGAAGGATTCGACCCGGTGGAGATAATAATAGAGCAGGTGACTCCGTCGGCAGTCTCCTCTCTGTTCTCGGTGAGTAGATTGCTAGCCTATATTGACTTTAAAATGAAAGTGTTTTTATTTCCAGCTGGATATAAAAACCATGTACCTCAAGGAGGAATTCGGTCCTAAGGTTTTTTTCCCTGAGGTGACAAACAATAGTTTCCGATTCTCCAACCAAGTGGGAAGCACGATCATTTCTCTACTTGTTGTGGGACAACCATCTCTCAAGACGCCGACGCCGCTTAGGAGGCCCTCGCCCAAGCGACCGGCACAGAGATCGCTCTCACCAATGCGTCCGGCTAAAAAATTCCACCAACTTCCAGGTACATCGGGCACCTATTCATTGAAAGTTGTGAGAGCCGAAGCCGTGATGCTGCATAATGGTAGATATTCGTTACAACCTGCAACAGAACAAACTTATGTGCTCCTTGACGAAGATACTGCCAATGTGGATCACATAAATTCAGAAGTGCAAAAAACGTGGGGGGCGGAGTACATAATTGTTAGTGGTGATGGCCTCCCAATTGAGAGCTCTAGTGGAACACAAGGTATGATAGTATGTGTGTATTATTATTCATCGAGTTCTGTGTTTTAGTGTGCTTGTCCTCGGCATGTTTAAAAAATGAAAAGCGTTTATATTATGGTCACAAAAAGTTGTTCACTAAAACATAGTCATAACAAGTGATTATTCTATATTCACAGGCCTGAAATTCTGGAGAGTTGGATCCAGGAAAGTTTACTCAGTCGACCGACATCAAATTCAGGGGAAGGGGAAGGGGAAGAAAAGAAGAAAGAGGGGTCAGGGAACAATATCAGAAAGCGACAGTGAAGACGAGTCGGCACTTGCCATCATACAAAAGAAACTGACCAAACTACAAAGTGTGGTAATGTCCAAACTCCAATGTCCGACCTCATTGTGCCAACGATTATCTGACTCGTTCAAGTGCAGCATTTGTTTGAACACGATCAACCCGCCAGTAATATATGCACATTGTTGCACACGCATTGTGGGATGTGAGGCATGTATTGATGTCTGTAAACAGGAAGACCGCCGGTGCCCTTTGTGCAGAGCTGATCTTGTTACAAGTCCAATACTGGGATTAGACGAGTTGCTCAGAGATATGTCGTTGCTGGTGACCAAATCCAACAAATGCTCCTCTCACCCTTATCGTCTGACAACTGACGACTCAGACGATGACTTTGTCATCTGAGAGACTACCCAACCACTGTAACCACTTGCCGTTTCATTCTTTATAACCAAGCGTGTATCCAAGCATATTCTGTAACCAACCGTGAATCAATGTCACAATTTCAGTGAACTCTGTGACATCTGTTAAACAGCTAGCTGCTCATGTATATCCACTGCTTATCACTTGTACAATTCTGCTCATCCTGTTCTTGTACATGTATCAATTTAAGCTCATGCTGACATGACAAATTATTAGTTAATTGTTAGACTACATGACTTCGAAAGGTACATGATAGGTAAAGTAGTACAGTAGATAACTTACCCTGTGTGCTGTCTTAATTATAGTCAGCAATCCATACGCCGCTCTGTGCCGGCAGGCTGTTAGCGAACTCAGACAACAATTACAGAGGTTGGACGACACGCCTACATTTGGCACGTGGTACGTAGAATTAATGATATTCATGACTTTAGCAAGTAGCTGTATTTTTTCTAGCCATGGGTATTTGTGCAGACAGAGCTGGTGCTTGCAGTTTGCTTGCCTATTGATTGACATCGAATGTAGCAAATTTCAGCAACGCAGTGTTAGCCATCGCGGAGCTACGAGCTCGCCCTGTGAAGACTAAGCACGATCGATTGTAAACACTTTTTCTTTAGTTGTGCGAAAGGTACGAAGCTAAAACTGCTCTAGCAAGCTCATCTGCCAACTGTGCAGGAATCAATGCGATCGTTTCCGGCGCCGAGTGCTGCTCGTACGCGATATTACAGTTATGTGGCTATAGTCGTCTTGTTGTATATCTAGCGGCGACTACATGGAATTCCAAGTCGTGTCAGAGGGGATAGAGGGATAAAAATGTCATGGTCGCTGACTATAATGATATCAGGGAGAGGAGAAAGAAGGGGAAGCTTCATTTGCGGGCGTAGCGTGCATAACCAACGCTTCGAAAGGCCGGCTTTGGAGGGACTCTCAGATGTGATAGCATGTCAATCATTCACTGATACATGTACAATGCATGGGTTGCTATGGTGATGTTGACAGTCTCAACAAAATTAATACGTGATTTCTATGCATCCTGTCTCGTGTTTTATGTCACTCTCACTTGTCTAGTAACTTATTGACTCTATCACCATAGACAATACTATGTATCCAGTGTATTATGTGATGTGATTTTTGCTGGATAAAGCTGTCATCAGTATTTGCGTTTATGATTTTCTGGGACAAGGTGTGCATAACGGTTCTGCTATTAAGTGTTTGCTGTTTAGCAAAGGACGACAAAGAATGTGTATAATGGCATTGAGAGCGCTTGAATAACTGATTTGAACACATTCACTTTGTTGTGTTTGTACTGCTTAGCCGTACATCAAAGGACTGGTGTTTGTACATGTATTAGTTTTGTTTTGTATACCTGGCTTGTTGACAGTTCCTGTATCTAAGTACAAAACTTTGTCTTGATGTTCGCCTGCTCCGTGTTTTGTGAATACATTCATGAAAAGACACTACGAGGTTCATAAATTCTTTTTTCCTCTCTTCACAACACAGGAGCTATCATCAGAAGAACATGTATTATGGCATGTAAAGCTGACAAGTGACAATAACTGAAGACACCCATCAGTATACTGTGACAATATTATTATTGGCATTTATTTGTTGAATTTTGTTAATCTGTTCAATGATTCATAATAATGATTATAAAAGTACTCAAACCATGGCAGTGTACTAATCTTTATTGTAACTAACTTGCTACAGGTCAGTGAGATTGCTACCGATCACTGCAGTGACACATGATCAAAAATTAGTGTCCAGAGATTTAAATCAATTACACAGCAGCATGGATGCTAATGCAATCTTGATCCACTGCAGAGAGAAGTTCCACTATAAGTAGGGTGCCCTGTGCACTATGATAGTTTCACTGCTGTTGCCAGCCTGATGAAGAGACACATGATACACTAGACTCTACACTACAGGTCACCTGTAAAACATTATTTAACCTAAAATCCTAAACCCTCAGGCTCATGTTAGAGGTACGTACGTGTCCACAGCAGTGAGTCGACGCTCTATGATGGTAAGGACGAGCTCAGTGCCTTCTACAGTAGTAAGACCAAGTGATGTTTTACCGACAAACTCTAGTCCCTAGCTATACAGTGCACATTGAGGCGAGCTCTAGCCAAGGCCCTAGTTTTGGTGAAATCCCTCTCTGCAGTGGTAGATTAGCAATAGCAGTCGAATTCTTAGTACTCTCATAGTGCATCTACGACAGTGAAATGTCAACCTAAAACCTAGTTTTAGCAATAATTCTTCCTGAATGGAATCAGGCAGCTCAAGTGAAACCCTTACTTTTCATAGTGCACCTACACCACCAAAAACATATCCATTTCCAACAGTGTCCAAATTTGTTAAACTCTTAGTTTGCAAGTAGTTTACAAATCGTAAGTTTCCAATCTTGTGCATTGCTTGTAAATTATAGTAAAGTAGTGTACAAACTTGTACACTATATTCGTAAAGTGTACAAACTTGTACAGTGTAGTCGGAAAGTGTGCAAACTTGTGCACCTTGTGCTGTAGGAGTCTCGTACCGAAATCTGCAGCTGTAAAGTATGCCTACTTCAAGAAGCAAGCACATCCTTTCATGTCTCTTCACCCTTTCAAACCTAGGTACGTATGGATTCTATATACTGAGTGTTTGCTTCATTGTTTTGTTTAGGTTAAGTGTCCAGTCAGTCAGTTACTTGTCCATCAAGATTCACTTAGATTCTCAACCAGCGCACTTGACTTCCTTTGAACACAGTAACAGATACATGTACTTGCTCTAGCTAGATGCAGTTTTATACTTTGTGGGTAGAGTATCATTTTGATACCTACTACATAGTAGAATAGTTTGTTTCTGTGATATGAAGCAAAATGTATGAAAGCACATTTTCTACTCTCTTCGTGTGGAACACTAGTTTTGCGCTTGTTAGAAACCCATGAAGGGAGGGAGGAAGGGAGCAGCCTACAATTTTTCATACAGCTAACAAAAGTTAGCCACTCCTTCAGGCTCTTTGTGGGCTCCTGGGTATAGCTACTGTGGCTATCTATGACTTAGTTTTTTCTTTTATTTAAAAGGTCGAATACATGGACTTCCTCAGGGTATACCTAATCAGAGAAGATTCATTGATGACCGTGTGAAGCGGATTGACCAGTCGTTGCTGTGGACTCCTGCTGAAGCGGTGCAAAGATACAGGAGATGTGGCGGAAGAATCACAGACCCAGCTGGGTTTGGTATTGACCCACTACTTGGTGATACTTCTAAGTCGGAGATCCGTAGACAAGCTTTTGCTGATAGAATTCCCTCTTTTGATGTCATTTTTTCTTCAGCAGTTAATGGAGATGACAGACCATTTAGAGAGGGACTCCTTTTCTTATGTGATATAACATACCGACTGTCCTGTTCATGATTATTTTTGATATTAATTCTTATTGTATATTGAATATCGAATGGGAAAGTAGAACTCCCCTATACAGTCGTAGCTGCACCATGAGTGACTGCTATTGTAGCCTGGTACCACTGCAGAGGGACAGTCGTAGGTGCACCATGAGTGACTGCTATTGTAGCCTGGTACCACTGCAGAGGGACAGTCGTAGGTGCACCATGAGTGACTGCTATTGCTAGCCTGTTACCACTGCAGAGGGAACTTTCAGTAAAACAAGGGTCTAGCCTGCCTGTGCATTCTACAGTCGTAGCTGCACCGTGAGTGTAAGGATTAATAGGGTCTGAGGATTAATAAGTTGTTTGAATGGCAAGCTCCAAACCATGCTGAAATTTTCCTCTGCAGAGGCACCAGGCTCGCAATAGCTGTGAAATCTTTATTCTAACACAGTGTATCTAATGCAACGGGTCTGTACCTAGCTAGTTTAGTGAACACCCCTCTCAGCTGTGAAATCAGGATGGCAATATAGCGGTTACACACACTAGTGCTGTGTAACTGATGCAGTGCTGTTACACATCATGCTGTGTGACTGTCGATGCAATCCCCTGCAATCACTTTGCAGTGGCCTGGCTGAGTTGCATTGTCGCACTGACTAGCAAACTAATTATAATACCATGCCCACAGTTTGTTTTCATTTTTAGACTGAATAATTATTATTTCTGTGAAAATACTACTATCGATTGGTAGTCAATAATCAATGAATGAATAAAAATTTGTCAACAGTCAAACAAATTAATTATTATCACAGTACAATTGTAACATAGTGACGTGGTTGTCTTTACGATCAGACTTGTCAGCTTTACATGCCATAATGCACACCCATCTGATGACAGCTCCTGTGAGAGAAAAATCAATTTATTTACCATAACAATATAATGTCAACTATTAACACAACAGTGAATGAAAAGGCTCCAAAATCAGTACAAGGCACATCAACATTGCAAAAGAGACCAACACATACTGAGTTATGAGAGTAGTTACCCTGTGTGTAGACATGCAAGGGTTAAGCAGGAACCCATAAAGAGAAGGGAGCATGCAATTCCGAACACTCTAACGTATACGGCGAAATCCAAACATGGCGGCTGAATTCTAACATTAGTATACCCTTATATGGACAAAGTTTCTATAAGACAGAGAACCCAACAAATCAGCGAAATGAAGGTAAGGACGATGGTGAAGAGCTTGTAAGACGCCTGAAGAAGTCAAGAAGCTCTTCGTTATATCCAGAAGTGAACATGAAGGCGTGACTGGGCAGTCTGGCACTACGTTGTTGAGCCAACGCGCACGCGATTTACTGCTGTTGATATTGTTAGCCCAGCACTAGTAACACTGCCTAGTCACTGCTGCTTGCTGTTCAGAACGCGTAGACGACGAGCACGACAAGAACAGCCGAATAGGTCCATATTTGGTGTTACTAAAAATAAAATTTGGCAGCCCTGTTTGGATTTCGCCGTATAAAGAGTTGCATGTATACAGAGTTCTCTTTATGGGCTCCTGGTTAAGTGATCAGGTTGGTTAGTATTATTATTATGTGTGTATCGTCAAAGAGACAGCTATTATTTACTGTCTTACTATTCACAAAGCACCAGAAATATCTTCATAATAATGCTGTCGGGAGTGTCTTGTGTCGAGTGCTATGACTATGCCTTGTAATAGCTTTACCAGTTTACCCAGTAACTGGGTGTAGCCTTCAAGTGAGCCTGAGTGAACTATGAGACTGGGTGAATATGTTCATACTACGGTAGTATAGAACACCTATGTGTTTTACGAACTCTAGTTATCACTCAATAAAAGGTGAATGATACAACTGGGCAAGTTATAATTATAATAATGCACCACATCAATAATCAGTCCATTGTGTGTTGACCATGCCCACATTGGTAACACCCTGCTCACAAATGCACATACCTGAGCAAACAATCCGGTTCTTTTACTCCTGGTCTGAGACACTTTGATGATACTCCTACTCTCCAGAGGTGTTAACAGAAATCAATCCCTAGTAAATGAGAGAGTAGTTGAGAAAAAGAGAGATAGAATAGAACACTGTGACTAACATCGTATATTGCATATAATTCTTTTGAAGGCAGATGCCATATGTTGGTGCTATGCTTAAACCTTCTCGAAAAAGTAATTGCTTCACTAAAATTGTCACCATTAGCCAGTGGACTTTTCAATGAGTTTTTCCTCTAGCACATAGGCTGGTTACACAAGGCTGACAATTCCCACGAAAATCTTGTGTGACTAAGCATGTGACAGTTACACCATTGACTCATGAATTTACTTTTAGCTTCAGTCACATCACGATAGCAAGAGGAGTGAGGAACGGACAAAAAAGAGACCACACTATGCCAGGAATATTCAGCCCTACTGTACATGACCACAGTCGGTGAATTTTGCTTCAAGCTAGACTGTTGTACTGATATGGATGAGACAGAGTACCGGATACCACGATTGCCTACTACTGGACACACATACAAACACACACAATCACACATACAAAGCAAAGAGCAAAGTTTTGCTACTCTACCGGGTCACGCGTACATAGCAAGGTATAAAGCCTAGGAACCTGTGCACTAAAAAGGCACTGTGTTCTGTGCACTAGAGCCGAGCAACTGAACTCGCAGGAGGACCAGCTGTGTCTTCCACTACAGGGTGTGTGGCACTATTGTACAACGCTGTTGGCGGTTGGACGGTGAGACACAGGACTTTGCTCCCCAGTATAAGACCATGCATGTACCCGCTTTACAGATGGGTGCGCTGGAAGAACGTGATGGACTCACATTTTCTCCTGCCCTAGTTGGATTCGAACCAGTGACCCTTTACTTGTAGCAGAACCACCAGAGCACCCCACATAAAAACTAAAGAACACATCCACTATTACATGTAGACAGACTGGTACTCTCAGTCGGATTCCTTGATTCCTCGCTGCTTCGACTAGCAGTACTCGCCCGCGGCCGCGTACTGCTATAGTCGCCATTTTAATTGTAGAATGTAGGTGTGGCGAAGTAGGCGTGTTCGTTCGCTTCGGACTGAGTCCTGGTTTGTTACGTTACGGCGAGTTCGTCGATTATGACCAATTCTGACTTGCAGAAATTGAAAATTGAAATTTGGTTTTTGACACTTTGAATTGCATTGTTGAAAAATATAAAATACTGATTTTATAGTATTTTTAATCTTGTTTAATATTGAATATTGACTGATCCAAATGTACACTGACCGTTACTGGAGTGTCAAGTCTGAAAGCTTTTCAAATACTTTATCCTCAGACAGAAGGTAAGAGATGATTTGATTATTGTGTGTAGATTAAATCATATAGCTAACATCAATGCAGTTCCTTCAACAACTTCAAGACCAGCAGCAGTGCCCCAGACACCAGCAGCAGTGCCCCAGACACCAGCAGCAGTGCCCCAGACACCAGCAGCAGTGACCCAGACACCAGCAGCAGTGCCCCAGACACCAGCAGCAGTGACCCAGACACCAGCAGCAGTGCCCCAGACACCAGCAGCAGTGCCCCAGACACCAGCAGCAGTGACCCAGACACCAGCAGCAGTGACCCAGACACCAGCAGCAGTGCCCCAGACACCAGCAGCAGTGCCCCAGACACCAGCAGCAGTGCCCCAGACACCAGCAGCAGTGCCCCAGACACCAGCAGCAGTGCCCCAGACACCAGCAGCAGTGACCCAGACACCAGCAGCAGTGCCCCAGACACCAGCAGCTGACAAGGCTGCAGCATATTCTCAAGCTCCATCAATCCCTAAACTGATGAAGCTTGTTGCTAAGAAGATACCGACCAAGTGGTATGAACTAGGTATTCAGCTGGAGATCGATATAGCTACACTGAACACATTTTCAGCACAAACCAGTGATCCAGTTAAACTCTGTATAATGGTGTTTGACCAATGGAGGAAAGAGCAAAAGGTTCCATTCACCTGGGAGACTATCATCAACACACTAGAGGAAGCTGATGAGAACAGTACAGCTGCTGGGATCAGGGAATGGCTGGACACTAGATCATGAAGTAGCTATCACTCATTCACATGCACCAGTTACTGCTAGTCCTTGTGTGTATACAGATACTAATCGTGTAGTTGTATTCATGACATAGAGTTCATGTATTATTCATGAGATGTACAAAAATAATTGCTTGTACTAATGAATACAGAATCTTCTAAAGTCTCTTCTCCTTCACTCGACTGGTGTGTGTGCTCTACAGCTCATCTTTGGTAGCTGGCTCCTCAGACTGAGGGAAAGATCAGGATAACTCAGTAAAACACTGCATGTATATCTCAGTAAACCTGCTGTATACTCTAGTAATCTCTTACGTATAGGCAGTATACTGTTTGACACACGGGACGAAAAGTTGAATTTGAGTTGTATTTGACTGGTATCACATGTATATCACAGATGATAGGTCATATGTGACACACTATTGCACTGTATCAAATATGGATCACACACAAGGGATGTTTGATCCATGTTTGTCAGCAGTCACAGCTATGTCACACATGATATCATATGTGATACATCTGCACTACAGCTGACTACATGCTATCATTCATGTATTGTACATGTGTTTCATGTTGTTCAAATAAATATCACAACTGAAATAAAATTGAAAAATCACTAGAGCATGGTAACACAAGTATTATGGTTTTAATCTATCATCTGTTGAAGGAGAATCAGGGCCGGCGGAACGGGGTAGGCAGGGTGCTTCTGTTCTGACAGCTCATTAATTCAAAACGCTAGATACCAGGCTCTCAATCGCCACCCCCGTATTTCGACACCCACGCATAATTAAATCTCTGCCAGAGAGCCTGGGTACGAGGCTAGGTGGGGCCCACCACCATCCAGGGAAAAACGAGAAGAAACCTTTTAAGGAAAAAACCTCTGGAAAACCAACCACAGAACCAGCTACCTATCACACCCTACTGACACACACACATAATAACATAGATTGGTCAAGTGTCCAGATCCTCGCCTTGCTGTCAACTTCGGTTGAACTCTATTCCTGAATAAAGGAGTTCTTCTCATTTAGGCCACTTTATCAATGGTTTCAGTCTTATGTACATAAACTTTATCCATTTCTTAAACATTTTTGATATAGTTTTCTGGTGTACATCAAAACGATAACCGATATCTTGATTGGTTAAGTTTAATCTAAGTTTAGCCAGCACCACCACAAACTGCTGAAAGTTGCTTAGTGTAGAATTAGCTTGACTAGGTACACTGACACAGACAAGCATAAAAAGTACCTTAAGAAGTTCAAAAGTGGGAATTCCGGTATAGAATTTGACCTTTTTATCCGCATTTCCGGAAAGAAATTCCTCACAAAGCCAAATTTACCCAGACTTCAGATCATTTCTCAAGATAATAGTGTCGTCTTGAAGATGTTGACACTCACTTTGCAAATCGGAAATCTCTTTGCTGTGCAATTCAGTCATTGTACCGATATGTCTTGCTGAGTGTTCATCCCTTGTTGAAAGCACTGATGCAGCTCCTTGTAGGCAGTCAGTTGAACCTTGGATATGAGTGACTGCTTCATCTTCGGACTCATGAGGGGAGGAACCTATAGACTCTCGTCAAACCTGGAATTATTTAGTGATGACGAAGTAGCTTCACCACGATCGCTGGGTGCAGAGCAGCACTCACTGGTTAAAGCCAAACTCTCCGGGGGTTCAAATGGCTGAGCGGTAACGCTTTCAACAAGGGATGAATCTGCTGCAGTGAGACGCTGCTTCTCGCGATTCTCTTTCTCTGCTTCCTTTCCTCTTTGCCTCGCTCTCTTCGCCGCCCTTTCATGTCGTGAAAGGCTATCTTCTGCCTTTCGCTTAGCAAGATGGTCTACACGTGAAAATAAAGATAGAATGAATTCTGGTGAGGTCTTGTCGTTGCTCTTATAGCGCCAGAAACGCACTGCATAGCCAAGAGTAGACTGTATAGGCTCCCAGTCCGGCTCTCTTCTCAGCGCAGCAATCCACTTTCTCTTTCTCTCTCTATCTGTTGGAAACCGGTTATCTCTTCTCAATAGGCCTGGGTACGAGGCTACCTACTTGTACCATCCTAGCGAGCGGCAAAAATGCTTTGTAGTTCAAAGCGAAGGAAGCAGACGTTTGAGGTGCACCAATAGGAGTCCTATTCAGTACCATAGACGCTACTGGGACTAGTAGAACCAAGGTGACCTTAACGGAATGGAGTGGTTGTCATTAGCAACCTGTTATATTCATCGTGTTACATTACTGTAACAAGTAAATCGTGTTCTGTGCATAAACGTAATTCTGTGTGATGTCCTTCATTTCTGGTGATATTGCATTAGTCTATAGCCTGTGATATTTCTAGGAGTCTATGATATCTTTGTCTTCTGAGAACTGGACCAAGATCAAGAAACCAGTTAGTCAGTCTGTCCAATGGCCTGTGGGGAGATATGCCCATGCTGCATCACACATTACTGGTCCTGTGTTTGTGATGAGTGGAGGATATGGTGATGCAGAACTGAGTGATATGTGGTTATGTGATACTAACCAATGGATCAAGGTATTTCACATGAATTTAGTTACAACCACATTGTGAATGTGCTCACACAAACAAGATGATCATGACATTTCATAGAATGATTAACTGTACAATAAAATCTTTCTTGTTGTTAACTAACTAATTAATTTGTTTGTGGTTTGATGTGTGTGAGGAATAATTCCACTTGACTTGAGAAC
Organism: Haliclona indistincta; assembly: GCA_964017065.1. Lineage (NCBI taxonomy): Eukaryota > Metazoa > Porifera > Demospongiae > Haplosclerida > Chalinidae > Haliclona > Haliclona indistincta. The sequence goes on along the minus strand of OZ024789.1, from coordinate 12,188,975 downwards.
TTTATAATTTGATTCTATTATAATGAGATACTGTACATGTCATGTAGTATTGCATGGTTCATATAATGTGTTGTTTTATTGTGTTCTATAGCTACCAACACTACCTGATTCAGTGACACAACGACACTGTCACTCAATGTCAGTGTTTCATCTAGGAGCCCACTGTGTCTGGATACTAGTGTTTGGAAGATATGAGTGCAAAGCTGCCACTAGCATTATAGAGCTAAGTGAGCACAGTGTGTGTCCATGCAGTAATCAACAGTAGCTACAGCAGCTGATGCACACACTGACAGTGGTGGACTGCACATTATAGCTCATCTCCTCCATACAGTCCAGGACACTAGTGGGCAGTGGTGTGTGGAGGGAGTGATGGAGAGAGAGACACTGAGCAACAACACAGAGTACCCGAAGAGACTGAAAGAGGCCAGGATAAAGGGAGCATTTCAGGGACATGAGCTAAGGATTAGGCTGAGAATATCAGAACTAGACACTGAGAGAAGACAGCTACAGCAACAGGTTAGTGTGACCATTGGTCAGATCTAGATACAGTCAATATTGTAGAGTGTGTAGTGAATGAGCTGTTTCCTTCATTAGCTACAGGAGAGTGGAAAGGAACAAGACACACAAGGTTAGTCACACACATGAACAAGATTCATGTATTGATATTCATCACTTGTGGTTATGCTAGTATGATATTCATATTGATCATGCTAGCATATCCATAGTAATCAGAAGATCATAGCAGATCGTATAGATCATAACCATAGTAGATAATCATGCTATGCTGATCTATGGACTTTATATGTCTTCCTTTCTTATAGATCAGCACAATGAGACAGAACCAGCTGAAGAGACATCTCTTGGACTCACCTCAGAAGATAGTAAGACATACACTGAGGGACACTCACTTACTAGCTTTGATTACTCTTTTCAGGGGTGTAGGCAGGATGATTGAAATGAGGGGGCAAATTATTTAAAAACAGTGGGAGGTCTGGGGTCCTCCCCCAGAAAAATTTTGAAATTTTATTGCTATTTTAGTGCAATTTGGGTGGCGGTGGTGGCGGGATGGCGGGATACCAAAATTAATGATATTCATGATTTTACTGGGTACTGTTATTTTCACGACAAGACTGAACTTGGTGGCTGCTTTTTGCACTCAGTCTTACTCGCGCTGTCTCTAGGACCTGATTAATGTAAGTTTCGAGCCTATGCTTCCCGCCGTCGCGAAGCTACAAGACCGACCATCGCGAGCTTGGAGACTGTTGCTCTCCATTTTGTGTGCAGTTTTTCTACTTCTATGTGAATCGTATTGGGCCAAGAACTCTTCAGTGTGTTCATCTATCGTCTCTCCAGGTATTCAAGGATCCGATTTGCTGCGCGCTTCTCGAGTGCAGAGCTAGCGACGCTTGCTCATGGCTGTTTGGCGTTCGATCGTGTATCTTACGAACAAAAGAGAGATATCGAAAAAGCATCCTTGAAGTCCTAGATCCTGGGGTGGTAAGCGTGCTCATGTAGCTGTAAGCTCTTCGTTTAGCATGCAACTCGATAAAAACTGCACAAACCTCCTCGCGATGGTCGGTCTTGTAGCTTCGCGACGGCGGGGAGCATAGGCTCGAAACTTACATTAATCAGGTCCTAGAGACAGCGCGAGTAAGACTGAGTGCAAAAAGCAGCCACCAAGTTCAGTCTTGTCGTGAAAATAACAGTACCCAGTAAAATCATGAATATCATTAATTTTGGTATCCCGCCACCTTAATTTCAATACTTATCTAGTGTAGACAGCAGTTTGCTTGGTGTAAACAGGCTAGTTTACATGTGGCTTGCACTAAATCAACTATGTGGCCAACATAGTCACAACCCTGCAAGAATAATAACTAAATTCATCTACCAAGTCAGCAAAAAGGGGGCAATTGCCCCCCTGCCTACACCACTGCTTTTACTTTCACCCTCCCTCTCACCTTCCCTCCCACTCTCTCACCCTCTCTACTTCCCTCCCTCCCTCTCTCTCTTCGTCGCTCCCTCCCCCTCCCTTTCGCTCTCTCATACTCTCCCTCCCTCCCCCTCTCTCTCTCAGTCATCCGTGCTTATGAAGACAGTCTTCGACTTTGCAAGAAGAAAGAGCAGGAGCTAATGGAAAAGCTCAATGCTGCTCAGCGTGATTCACATGAGAAGGATCAGAAGTGCTCTAAACTAGAGGATGATATGTATGACATGCAGAAGAAGATGGCTGCTAGCAGAGACGACTATGAACAGCAACAAGAGCTGCTAGAGAAACTGCAACAAAAGGGTAAGTAGACTATGATGGGAGGAGCCTGCATGTGGAATGTGTTCTCATTGTAGCTGCACAGACTAAGCTAGCAAGTGATGTGACCACACAGGTGGACCTCACTGCAGATGGTGAGTATCTCTATACTGCAGCTCTGCATCTCACTGTATGCACACTGTGATAGTCATCCATGAGTATGAGACCAAGCTGACAGCTAGTGAGACCAAGCTGACAGCTAGTGAGGAGGAACAGCAAGAGCTTCTAAGGGTATTGGAGCAAACCAAGGGAATGGTCTATGCTAAAGATCAACAGATCTCAATGTTGGAAAGTGATGGTCAACTGATGCTAGAGAAATGTGAGTATTAGAGTGAGTGATTAATGTATCTAGCACTTGTTACTGTATTCCACAGTTGATCAACTGAAAATCAGCTACAAACAACTGCTTCACAAACAGGAACTCTCACTCAGTGCTGGCAATCAAGAAAATGGTGAGTGATGCTGCCCAGCTCACAGCTGCTGCTAGTAGCTCACTATACTGTAGCTATCAAACTGTAGTGACCTATGCAACTTATTAATATTCATCATTGTAACCTTAGCTTTCATCTTTGTAACCAGTAACCATAGTTTACTTATACTTTCAATTTGTAACAACAGTTCACACACTCTTATCATGTGCTAACCATTTACAATCATCTAGAACATTCTCCATTACCATGTGCTTTCTCACTCATTATAAATTATAGTATATACCACATGTCAGTTGTACAGTTCTGTTTGATATTAAAATCAGTTCTCAGTAGATACGTAGATCTAGCCTTCCCCGTCTCTACAAAACCAAGGTGTGTGGTTGAAGCTGGAGTACAAGCGGATTATTTAGCAGATGCTCCAGGTAAGCTGCTAATGGGTGCAGACTTCCTGCGTGGTTGCATTGCATACAGGTTATTCTGAGCACACAGGAAGTGCAACATAAGTATGAGAAGTGGATTGCAGACAAAAAGGCACTGGACATTTGTATTGCCTTTATTACATTTATTACTTCAGCTAGTTAGCATTAATTCCACACATCACTGAATAACTCAGTCACTCATTGATTATAGTATTTACAAGTTCCTGTATTACATGTAGCTCTTAGTTTGTGTATTAAAGATACACATTAATACTACTTTTGCACCAGAGATCTAGAGATGCAGTTCTAAACATTGGGGCTTGCAATAGGACAGTGCAAGTGAAGTACACAGATGTACATGTAAAAGGCTACATATTAAACTCTGGTTTATGCAGTGACACTAGCCTGCGTTTGCTGTATACGTGTTACATGATTATTCAGGATTACCTAGAAAAGACTCAGATCAACGACCAACAATGATTAATCATGAGGTATAGCTCAATGCTAGTCAGTCACTGCATCCACCATCATACCTTGATGTACTATAATTGACTATAGCTATATCACAGATTACACACTTCATCTTCACTTGTAGCCTCATTAGGGAGACACGGTAGTGTCTCTCCCTATGTAGGGATGAACGAGAAAACAAGATGGCGGCTACATACAATGTATTAGCGTTCAAACGCTGATATTTCGCCTGGTGTTGAATTTTATACGTCTTTAGACACTTATATCTGCTCTCTGGCGTTGCCCCATCTTACAGTAGCAAGGAGATTGCTCGAAATTGTTACTAAAGTGACGAACCTGGAAACGGTGAAAATCGAGTTTCGTCATCTTCGTTTTCTTCTTTCTTTCTTCTTTCTTTCTTTCTTCCACTCGCCTAGCGCCTTTATGCGAGCAGTGCCGAGACCAAAACATCCACGAACAGTCGTGAAATTCTCCTGGCATGTGCCTTTTGAGCTTTGTTTTTAGCGTAACGGCGATCAAAGTTCCGCGATTTCTCGATCGTGATCCATTGTCAGCTAAGTGTTAGACGCCATTATTGTGATTGCGCAATACGCACGTGACCAAGCAATGTGTAGCGCACGTGACCAAGCAGCTAAAAGTATCGCTGCGCCGTGTGGATCACTATCACGGAGAACACACACCCGGCATTTGTCTGGAGTCTTCGAAGAACGGTAATCTCGTGTAGGATCGCCATTCTGCACTTGCCAGATAATTATAACCGCCGTACTATAGGTCTACAAACAAGTGTGGGCGGGGCTCGTTTGCACTGAATGCACAGCTTAACAATTTTAGCTATAAGTTTAAGAAAAGCCATCAACAACAGGAATACTAAACTAATGGTGGAAACAAAGACTTCTCCATACATGCATGATATTGAACTGCACTTCACTAAAAAGAAAAAAAGGACACAAACAAGAAATTAAAAAGATTTCTATCGAAATCAAAAGGATGTAGTGATGAAGAAATCTACCACTGGTTCACAATGTAAACCAACAAGAAACAAGCATAGAATGGTAACACGATTGACTTGCTAACAGACCATAGATCCCTACATCAGTGGCTGTACATAAGATCAATATTTTGTCACAAGCTGAATTCTATTCAAAGTGTCAGTCAACAGTAAATAGCTTAACTAGCTATAGTCTGGCCACAGCAGCCACTGATGTAGGGATCTATGGTCTGTTAGCAAGTCAATCGTGTTACCATTCTATGCTTGTTTCTTGTTGGTTTACATTGTGAACCAGTGGTAGATTTCTTCATCACTACATCCTTTTGATTTCGATAGAAATCTTTTTAATTTCTTGTTCATTCATAACAAGCTATGTTCATGTATTAATGAGATGTAATTTATTTACAAAAATTGCTTGTACTAAAAATTAATTGAATACAGAATCTTCTAAAGTCTCTTCTCCTTCACTCGACTGGTGTGTGTGCTCTACAGCTCATCTTTGGTAGCTGGTTCCTCAGACTGAGGGAAAGAGATCAGGATACCTCAGTAAAACACTGTATATCTCAGTAAACCTGCTGTACATTCTAGTAATCTCTTACGTACAGGCAGTATACTGTTTGACAGCTCATGCTAGTTTAATCATAACCTTGCAGTTTAATCATAACCTTGCTTGAAACAAGGCAGCAATCATTCACAAAGAAACGATCACTTTAGTGCTACATGATAAGACTCACCGTAGGCTCTGCCTTGACTGATTCAGGAAGAGGTGTGGCTTCCTCAACCTTTGGCTCCGCCTCTACTTCCTCCTCCTCCTCTTCTTCATCGTCTTCTTGAGTGAACACCTCCTCCTCGACCTGTGATAGTGGGAAGGTGAGGTTAGTGACAGTGGGAGGAGCTTACAGGTGCATCAGAGTCCACGCCTACACTCAGTCGAAGCATTCTCTCAATACGACCAGCGAAAGAGCTTGAGTCCGGCAGAGTGTAGCCTGATCTTAATATGGCTGTGTCAAACATCACTCGAGCAAGATCAACAGTTGTCTCATCGCTCTCATCCTTCTCAACACGACGCTGTAACTCCTTGACAAGAGGATGGCGAGGATTGATCTCTAGTGTCTTCTTCTGAGTCACATACCATCTGAGAGATAGAGAAAAGCATCGTTACGATGATCGGATTATGTGTGAGAACAATTTATTCTCTTTCACACACTCTCTCTCTCTCATCTCTATCTCACTCTGAGTCAATATCCTTTGCTTGTTGGTAAGCCTGTGCCTTCATGATTCGCTCCATGTTACCAGACCATCCATACTGGCTAGCTACCAGCACACAAGGTGAGGTACTCAATCTATTAGACACAGTTGCTTTCTGAATCTGTGAGAGAATGAACACACTCTCCTTCAGTATCCTATTGTTCATACCATTCCCTTGAGGGCAGTCTCCTCCAGCCATTTTGTCAGTGGTTTAAAGCTCTCTTGCATGCTCTCTAAGTTCTTCTTGTCCTTCTCTCCCTCGTCTGAATACTCTAATCCTTCCTTTGCTACATTCTGAAATTTCTTTCCCTCGTATTCCGGTAAAGCTTGCAAGCAGTATTCATCAACTGCGTCCGTTAAATACAGCACTTCATAACCTTTGCGCAATGGACGCTCAACAAAAGGTGACGCCTCGGCCTAATATGAACAAAATCTATAAATAGTACAATGATGATGTCATGACCACACCCACCTCTTTCCTGCTGGTAGCAGACATGAAGTAGATGTGTTCTTGTTTTTCCTTCATTCTCTCAATGTACTCGTCCAGTGATGTGAGTGATTCTGGACCATTAGAGGACTGGAATCGAAGCAGCTTAGCAATACGACCCTTGTTAGTGAAATCCTCAACTACACCAAGCTTCAGATTAGTGCTGAACTCCTGAGAGAGAGAGAGAGAGAGAGAGAGAGAGAGAGAGAGAGAGAGAGAGAGAGAGAGAGAGAGAGAGTGAGAGAGAGTGAGAGAGAGAGAGAAAGAGAGAGAGAGATTAATGAAGAGAGATGGTTTGTTTCTTACCTTCCAGAACTTGTCATAAGTCTCTTTGTCCATTTTCTTCATCATGTCCAGGGCTTTCCTAACCAGCTTCTTCTTCACCATTTTCAACAGCTTGTGTTGCTGGAGTGTCTCACGAGAGACATTTAGTGGGAGATCATCAGAATCGACCTATCAAAAATTAGGACAATGAACATAAATTTTACTGCATACAAAGATTAAAATTGACGACCATAAAAATTTTGAATGGGCAATCATTCAAAAAATTGAAATCAGCAACATAAAATTTTGGTGACTAATAAATTTTTTACTGACCACTCCACAAATGAATCCAAGGTATCGTGGCATAAGATCCTTGAAATCGTCTGTGATGAACACACGTCTGACGTACATCTTGATCTTGTCAGATGATTTAGCGTAGTTGTTGAACATGTCATGAGGTGCGGTCTGTGATGGAAATGGTGTGACAGTAGTGATGATGGGAGTTACTTACTGTCGGTACGAAGAGGATAGCTCTGAATGTCACCTCTCCTTCAGCTGTGAAATGGATCTTAGCTAGTGGGGTTTGTGAGTCCTGGATCAGCAGAGATGAATACACAAGCAACGTTAGCACAGGTCTAGTGTACCTTTGAGAATGATTTGTAAAATTTGGAATATTCCTCCTCAGTAACCTCTTTTGGTCTACAAGTGAGTGAGTGAGTGAGTGAGTGAGAGAGGGAGAGGGAGGGAGGGAGGAAGAGGAAGTCAGTGACTCACGATCTCAACCAGAGTGGTTTAGTATCATTCATGAGTACCCAGTCCCATGTTGTCTTCTCAACCTATAGTGCGATCATTGAATTCAGCTATTAATATCTAGCCACACCTTCTTTGTTTTGGGTTTGTCCTCTTTCTCTTCCTCTACAGTAGCGTCATCATCACTACCCTTGTTCTCCTTAGCTTCTTCTGGTTTGTCTTCCTTAGCTTCTTCCTCATCAACTGGTTCCTCTACTGTCTCAGTCTAATGATAATAATATAGTACATAACATGTGTATGGAAGCATAGATTTATGAGACTACGTAACCGGGATTGGAAATGACGTTGTGATATCAATAGCAACGCGTACAAACCTCGTGAATCACTCCGTGTCCGATCGAAAAAGCTGATTTTTCGCCTTTGTGACTCATTTGCTGGAAAGCTGAAGGCGCTTCAAGAAATCCAACCAGCTTTTCAGACTCAATGCGCTCTCTTCTCGGTGATGGTAAAAGCTTAAAATCGAGATCGCTTTGAAAGAGTCTTTTGCGTGCAGTTTTTCATCTCCAAACAGACAGTGCGTTTGCAGGGATCCCTCCTGTGAGTCACTGAAGCTTCTGGTGGTTTACTTGGTGGTTTACTTGGTTGTTTCTAAGTGTCAACCAATGCCTGCTGTATAAAGTAGTGTAGTATTTGGCTGCATTAGCAATTTGTGTAGAACAAAATTGTCGCTAGAGTAGAGAATTTAGCTGTTTTTAGTTGATTCACGGGAATCCCTTTTGGGACAATACCAAGCAACTGGGAGCCAAGACAGCCTTGCAGTTCAAAAGATCGGAAATTGTTCCATACAACTGAATGGATAGTACCATTGATGCATTTGATTGTAGCATTCAGTGTGCCTGTGAAATACCGGCTTTCTTGTTCGTTTCAAGACAAAAAGGCCTGTTACAGTACGAAAAATCGCTCAAGCTTCTATCAGCTCACAAACAAGCATCTGCTGTGTGTGTAGGTGTCTCCTTTAAGTGTTTGTCGTTTGACCGTTGCTGCGCAGCTGACAGCCATATAATTTATTGCAAGTCCGCCCTAGCATGGCAACGGACGTGGAGTGTTTCAACGCACAGGCACCGTTTCCAATCCCAGTTACGTAGTCTCATAAATCTATGATGGAAGCTAGTTGACAGTATTAGCTCCACCCACCTTGCTATCCCAGAGGTAGATGGGGAAGTTGATGAACTGACTGTACTTGCTAGCTCCTTCAGTTTCTCCTCCTCCATGAACTCTTGTGCCTCCTCCTTCAAGAAGATAGAGATGGTGGTTCCACGCTTGAGTGTGTTGCCGCGAGGATCCTTCACGATCGAAAATGAAGCAGAGTCTGACTCCCAAATATACTGTTCATCATCATTGTGTTTAGATGTACACGATCAGCAACTATAGACAAAGAGAAACTATCTGCCTTCACTTTTATTTATTTTTATAAATAAAAGTGAAAAACTATCAGCAACTATCTGCCTTCACTTTTATTTATTTTTTCATTTGCATTTGCATCATCAGTACAAAGTGCTATTATGTCAACAGATTGCTTTTGAATAACTTTCCTGATACATTTAAAAAACTAGACAAAGAGATGAAAGATATTAAGATGATTAAATAAGTTTTTTTTTTTACCAAGGAATGAAGAGTAGAAACCAACACCAAATTGACCAATCAGATCGCTTGCCGCCGATTGTGATGAAGCTTGTTGTAGCTTTTCCATGAACTCTGTTGTACCGGATTTAGCGATTGTACCAAGATTCTGCTCAAGATTACGTTTAGTCATTCCTGCAAACAAACAGAAAGATGAGTGAGTGAATGAGATTTAGTGTGTGTGTGTGTGTGTGCGTGTGCGTGTGTGTGTGTGTCAGTGTGTGTGCATGTGTGTGTGTGTGTGTGTGCATGTGTGTGTGTGTGTGTGTGTGTATTAACCTATTCCAGTGTCTGTGACATGAATAGATCTTGTTTCCTTGTCAGCCTATTGTGATGAAAGACAGGAAATAACCACAATGATTACAAAACAATGATAATATTGAGGTTTCACTTTCAACCAGTTTCAAAGAAATGAGTAGGTTTCTAAAGTATTTTCAACATGTAGCAGCTGTATCCAGGTCAAGGAGTACAATATGCTAGTCAGTGACCAACTATGCCTGAGACATGCCGTACTAATATAGCACTGATGTGACGATCATCCACAGAGACCACATGAGCTCTGGGTGGAGATACCTAGTGCACTAACACACAAGCAATGGACCTAGCTGCAGCTCACAGCAGCACTGACTATGCCTCTCACGGCAGGCCCAACCTGAACCTCTAGTGGTCAGTGATGAACGAGGCTAGGAAGTATGTTGGTTCACAGCCAATCCCTAGTACAAGACTTACTCACTCACGAACCTTTATCTTCACAGAAAGCTCATCAGTGGCGCTAAGAGCTGATTTGTCAGTGAGAGAGAGAGAGAAATCGAATCTTGTCCAGACCATCTGAAGAATTGGAAATCATCTCACGCAAGAAAATCTAAGAAAGAGACACATGATAGGTGTGGTGATCACACCCACCGCCTCACCTCCTTGTTACGATAGAGTGATCGAACCCCTGCATGTGAAAGATTACAGTAATTAAAAATTTGAAAACAAAATAAATTTGCTCCCTACAACAAAAAATTGATGATTGTAAGCTCAAAATAAATGACAAAGGATAAACTCCACATGGTAGTAAGGTTACCGTAGAGCTGGTATTTTGTCACATGTGGTACAATTCGTGTAAATTAAATTTGCTAACATGTAGTATTCATTCAAATTAGACGAGAATATAATAGAATCCGTGAACAATAAAGCAGGTGTGTTGTTCAATTCCTAAAATTAGAGCATACTAAGGAGGTGGGCACCTTATTTCATTATTTGCTGCGCACAACAATTATTACGCACACAGAATGGGCACTGAATGAATATCGTATCTAATATCTAAAACAGATGATAGTGCCTGGTAGATAACTATAATTCTATTTTGTGTTTTGATGATATTGACCATTCACGTACCACTAAATCGCGATTATTTAATATTATGACAAAATACATGCTCACTCTTTGAAGTGGGTTGAACTACATCTAATCAGTTACACATAATTTAGAGTCATAACATGAAGATCATATCCACTGTCTAACAAACCCTCAAGCCATAGTGGACGGAAATATACAAATGTGAATGATTGTGATCATGTCGTGACATAACGTGCTCAGTAATTCTCTTTGTAGACTGCATGTCCAACAGCTCAAATGTGTTCTGTCCACGCAGGCTCATACCTGTTGGATTTCCTTCTTGATATTTAGATAACAAGTTCCTATAGGTGCCTGGTTGATTTTGGATCAAACACACCTTTCGTTGTCTCCTTTAGTCCCATTACGAACACGTATTCGAATAGCTTAGAGTCTGGTACAAAGTCAACCTGATCACTCAGTAAGCCCTATTTACAAAAAGTCACATGTCAATCACATGCTAGTCACATGATAGTCAGCTGATACTCACATTACTACTGTCTCTTCTACAGGAGACATGTCTCAACTTGGGCAAACGTTCTACAAAGAAAGAAACCACACCATGAAAGATCACTTCTACATACACTGCTGAGTTATCAAACCTGGCCACTGTTGTCAAGCTGATACTGATGACACTGTACTGATAGGTTCAAGGTTTGAGTGTATGTCAAATAATTATGTGTTAGTCATGTGCAACAATAAGAAAAGAATTTGTAAGACCTGACCTTTTTCAGTCAAGAATAATTTATACAGGTGCAGGAGCTGTTACAGCAAGCTCACTAATTGATGGACCAACCACTAACACACTATTGGGTAGTGGGAGACCAGAAACAAAACCACCCTAATCCAAAATTGACGAGATGCCGTCAATAAAGCAAAGTACAAAACGGCAAATTATTATTTGTTTTACTACCCTGCGATATTTTTCAAGTTGTAAGCTCCTTGACTGATAAGCTGACGGTATACAGAGTGTTTTGTGTATAACACAGACCTGAGAGATTCCAGCACAATGGAGAGAGCATAAGATGAGATTTTGGGACACTTTTGAATAAGATCGCCACAAATTTGCAGCGCCTGCACAACCAATCACATCACATCATTAAGGAACATAATCTGCAATCTGATCCCAGACTGAACCACTTTGAGTCTCAGTCAAAAACAGACAACTGCTGTCTCATTACTAGATTCCTGTTTGACGAGTTTCGAGCTATCGGAGTATCATAATGTGATTAATGATCGAGCGATTGATCTGTATCACGCACTATTGACACATGCTGAGAATGAACTACTACCAGTGATTGGTGAGTGAGTGAGTGAGTGAGTGGGTGAGTTAATGATGAGTTTCATCATAATATTATGGTTCATTTCAGCTTGGAATGTGAATTTCTCTGCCTTGTCTCTTAGTTCCTTCATCGCCGCTACACTCAGTCCATCCACCTTGATCCACCTCATCCTGTGTCAGGCTGGCAGCTGGTGCAGACTCCACTATGGTAACCGTACTCCTGGTGGAAGACTCTTTACAGCTACCAGCGCCTCTGCTTTAGAGCCATAGTAGGGAGAACTGGCAGTGCCGTCCATTAGTACACCTGTACCATCCTCTGGTCGAGCTAGCTGAGCTGCAGCTACTGGACTAGCTAGTGTCGTGCGGGCAGTGTCGTCTTGACGCGGCTCTGCACTCATCTGTCGTATCAGCTTCCTAATGAGTAGACTGCGGGTAGAGGGAGTCACCGGCTGAGTGATGGAGTAGGCAGTGAGTAGCTCCCGTAGTCCAGCATCACTGCGGAGCTCTTCCAACGTGTCCGCCATGCTGGTATTCTATTAGAAGCGCATCAAAAGAAAGGTGTGGCTAAGTTACGGGTCACTCCCACGCAGCTAACAGAGCTCTCGGTCACTTTCTTCCTCCTCCATCATGTCCGCTCCTCAGCAGCAGCGAGGAGGTGAGTTCATGAGTTGTGTCAGGTGTTCAAACAGTGACTGATTGTTACTCCTCACAGTAGATGGATGGAGGGAACCCGCTGGTCGTCGTTATCACAGCACAGCTGTTGCTGGCGATCATCTTTACCTGTGGGCTGGAGATCAGGATGGAATGCCTAAGGTGCACGATAGCGCTGAGAAGCGTCAGTTTTTCTCCAGTGTGGAGGTGTTCGACGTGATCACTGGTTGCTGGGAGCAGCGCACCACTAGTGGAACACCTCCACTGGGAGTGAGGGGCTATTCCTGTGTTGCTGTCAGGAATGAGTTACACTATTTCGGTGGTTACTGTGGTCACAGTGGCTGCTACCACAACAGTGTTCACACACTGAGCACCTCCAACCTGCAATGGAGGATGTTGGCTCCCTCAACAACAGAAGATGGGGCACCAATGCAGAAACGATGGTGTGGAATGGTGCACTTCACTGATGGAGAGGAGGACCTCTTGTATGTGGTGGGAGGGAGGGGTCCTGCTGTCCCATCATCACCACAACATGGAGCACATTATCAATCAGTGTATGTTGGTGGTGTATGTACCAATGAACAACACATTTTCTCTCTGTCCACAAGTGAGTGATACTGTGTTGTCTCTCTTTAGTGAGGCAGCAGAGCAGAACAATTGTGCATTTTGTGATAAAAGCATCAAATTTGGTACAGTGGTAGATAATAGCACTATAATGAAATACAGATATTGAGCCACTACAGAATTTTCGGTTTAAGTATAAAATTCACTAAATAATATCTGCAATAATAATAATGCGCATAATCAAATAAAAACATTTTACTACATTGGATAATATAAAAAGTTGATTCTAATGATAAAAATAAATACAAAAAATGATATACTAGCTAATCATGAGACTTAATAATAGCAGTACAAGCCCCAAAACAAAATATTCTATAATGAGATTCATAGATTTTTAATTTTGAAAGCATGTTACCTTTACATGCAAGCAATGTGTGCATGCAAGTTGATTAACTTTGTTGTAATTACATCACTTTACACTGCTTTGTGTATAATAGAAGCAGCTTGAAGCTTTTGGTTCATGTTTGCATACTGTTTTTATCACTGAGAAACATGTTCAAGAAAGTAAATAAATTTTTAGACTACCCATTTTTTTCCTAAAACCTGTTGATAATGCATTTGATGATGTGCTTGACTACCTCTTTGCACATTAATTTTATTTTAATGACCAAGAAGGGAGTTGTCAAAATCTTTTGAACAACTTTAAATCTACCAATACGTTAGCACAAATTGCAGTTGCAGTTCATTGCAGTTCATTGCAGTTGCAATTGTGGCCACAATTCATTTCACAATTCATAGCCTTGGTGTGTTATGGAGGGTTAACATGCAATCAATGCTTCTAAAAAGCAAATTAATTTTGATAATGAAACTTGAGTTCAGTTTAGATGGTAGCTCATCTGGTCACCCTTGGGCCAGTAAAGTTGGATGGTTTGATTTAGGCAAACTTAAGCAGGTGGCTGTATTACAAGATGTGAAACTCATTGCAGTTGAGACTATAGCATGTGGCCGTCTTAGAGAGGTGACCATTGACAGTTGCAAGTAGCTCAGCCAGGTTTCAAGGTTCTGTCAAATTGTCAATTTTGTACTGAACATTAATACCTGCTTTAAAATCAAGCTACACACCATGCACTGCATCTGCTAGTATAATAATACAGTTAAAATTATTAGAGCTACATTGATATTGTGCATGTCATTGAGCTAAGTGGCATAAAACTTTGATTTGAATATGTAATATTAAGGACTGCTAGTGCTGCTAAATGTAACTGAAGGCGATATTGGGATTTGACAATTGTATTACACAAAGTGCTTGATGTATCTGTATCTTGCCATGGCTTCCAACATAAAGTCTTAAAATGACTATATCTGTTGTTGGCTTACTCTTACTTTAGCTGTATGCTAACACGTTCAAATTGTCATGTAAAAAAACTTACTCAAAATTGTCCATTTATTATAAAATTCAGACTGTCTCTACTGCAGAATAATTCTAAACTCTTTGAGTATCAAGGGTAAGAAGATCATTGCTTTATATATTAAGCGAATTAGCTATACCAGAATTAATGATAACCAAATGAAATGAATTATTCATGAGACATTAAATAATTAACTTTTCTATTCTTATTTCTGTTGAGGTAGTAGTGCACAATTACAAACATCATCAATGCATTTAGTGATTCCAATTCTTCCATAAATGTGAACTTTTGCATTTTGGATTGTGGAAAATTGTTAAAAATTATGACGGACATAATTAACAATTAATTAACATTTAAAAGATCAAGGGTTAAAATTATGGTGTGGCTCAATATCCAAATCTTTTTGTAACACCTTTAGTAACATGTATAGCAAGTTTGGTGCTTTTATCACAAAATGCATAATACTTGTGGAATTTTAAACTGTGCTGCCTCACTACTTATAGTATAGTGAGTAGCCTCGTTCATAGACCCATCTCTCATAATGAGAGAGATGATAATACATGTTGTCTCAAAGTTACTGTTTGTGTTATAACTCATGAGTTGTTATTGTCCTCCAGATGATGGGTGGAGCTCACCAGTAGTCACAGGACAAGCTCCTCCTCCATGTTATCTTTTCACACTAACAACAGTGGTAGGGAAGAGGGCTGCTATGTTTGGTGGTTCCACTCCATCAAGCGACTACTCTGATGATTTGTATATTGTAGATCTGGAGAGACATTCTGTGGTGAGTGTAGACACTGTATGAATAGTATAGCACTGATTTGTGGCTCCACTCTTGTGTGATTAGCCTCGTCCCCAGCCCCTCAAAGGAGGGCCTGGTATACACTGACTGCGCATGCTCCAGATTTCCCAGATTTTCTGGGGAAATAGGATACCTTTGGTACACGTCCGTACCACGTATGACGTAGTAAATAATACGACTCACTGTCAGTGAACACACGGCTGCTGGTCAGCTACGCTCGAGCCCCTCCTAAAGCATTACAGAGATGTCGTTTGAGGATGCTCTATCTTTTGCGCTCCAGTCGTTGGTGTGTACGTGTACCGTCATGCTGAAGGTCGACTCCTGTAATTAATACTTCATCATGCGTATGCGCAGTCAGTGTATACCAGGCCCTCCTTTGAGGGACTGGGGACGAGGCTATTGTGTGATCTGATCACATCATATTGATCTCATAATCACTGAGTACTGATACACACAATCATTATAATACATTCTTCATACATATCATCATTTGAGTATTCATTGCTCCAATCTTGCACAACATCAGTGTAGCAAGCATATTGCATTAGTATATAGCCTGTGATATTTCTGGAGTCTATGATATCTTTGTCTTCTCAGAACTGGAGCAAGATCAAGAAACCAGTTAGTCAGTCTGTCCAATGGCCTGAGGGGAGATGGGCCTATGCTGCATCACACATTACTGGTCCTGTGTTTGTGATGAGTGGAGGAATTGATGGTTATATACTGAGTGATATATGGTTATATGATACTAACCAATGGATCAAGGTATTTCACATGAATTTAGTTACAACCTGCACATTGTGAATGTGCTCACACATTGTCTACTAACAAGATGATCATGACATTTCACAGAATGATTAACTGTACAATAGACTAATTAACTGCTTTTTGTAAAAATATTAATATTAGTTATTAACTAAGTTATAAATAATTAACTTGGTTGTGATTTGATGTGTGTGACCACTTGACTTGAGAAGTTTATAATTATTTTGATTCTATGAGATACTGTACATGTCATGTAGTATTGTATGGTTCATATAATGTGTTCTTTTATTATGTTCTATAGCTACCAACACTACCTGATTCAGTGACACAACGATGCTATCACTCAGTGTCAGTGTTTCATCTAGGAGCCCACTGTGTCTGGATACTAGTGTTTGGAGGAGATGTGTACAAGGCTGGCACTAGTGTTATAGAGCTAAGTGAGCACAGTGTGTGTCCATGCAGTAATCAGCAGTAGCTACAGCAGCTGATGCACACACTGACAGTGGTGGACTGCACATAACAGCTCATCTCCTCCATACAGTCCAGGACACTAGTGGGCAGTGGTGTGTGGAGAGAGTGATGGAGAGAGAGACACTGAGCAACAACACAGAGTACCAGAAGAGACTGAGAGAGGCCAGGATAAAAGGATCATTTCAGGGACGTGAGCAGAAAGACAGGTTGAGACTACATGAACTAGACTATGAGCATAGACAGCTACAGCAACAGGTTAGTGTGACCATTGGTCAGATCTAGATACAGTCAATATTGTAGAGTGTGTAGTGAGTGAGCTGTTTCCTTCATTAGCTACAGGAGAGTAAGAGGAGGATCAGAGAGGTGGAGGAGGAGGTTAGAGTGCTCAGACTCCAGGTGCAGGATCAGGTGAAGCAGGTGTGTGTGGTTGGTGACAGTGGTTGATGTGTTGTGGTGTTCACAGCAGCATGAGACCAATATTGATGAGAGAGAAGAGAAACAAGACAAACATGGTTGGTAAGAATCACACACACACACACACACACACACACACACACACACACACACATGCACACACACACACACACACACACACACACTCACACACACACACACACACAAAAAGCTCCATGTAATGATTTCATCACTGAACTGTGGTTTGTGGTTATGTATGATGATCTACTGACTTTATAATTATGTCTTCTTTTTCTCCTCAAAAAGAATCACACAATGAGACAGAACCAGCTAAAGAGACATCACTTGAACTCACCTCAGAAGATGGTAACCACACACTGAGGCACACTCACCTACTACCTCTTCTCTCTTATACTCTCTCTCTTTCTCTTTCTCTCTCTCTCTCTCTCTCTCTCTCTCTCTCACTTCTCTACTTCCCTTCCTCTCTCTCTCCCTCCCTTTCTTCTTCCCTCCCTCTCTTCCTCTCTCTCTACCTTCCTTTCTCCTTCCCTCCCTCTCTCCCGCTCTCTCCCTCCCTTTCTCCTTCCCTCCCTCTCTCCCACCCTCCCTCTCTCCCTCCCTCCTCTCCCTCTCTTCCCCTCTCCTTCCCTTCGTCTCTCTCTCCCTCCCTCTCTCCCTCCCTCTCTCTCTCCCTCTCTCTCTCTCTCTCTCCCTCCCTTTCTCCTTCCCTCCCTCCCTCTCTCCCTTCCTCCCTCTCTCCCTCCCTCCTCTCCCTCTCTTCCCCTCTCCTTCCCTTCGTCTCTCCCTCCCTCTCTCCCTCCCTCTCTCCCTCTTTCCCTCCCTCTCTCCCTCCCTCCCTCCCTTCCTCTCTCTCTCTCTCTCTCTCCCTCCCTCTCTCCTTCCCTTCGTCTCTCCCTCTCTCTCTCTCTCTCTCTCACTCTCTCTCTCTCTCTCTCTCTCTCTCCCTCCCTCCCTCCCTCCCTCCCTCCCTCCCTCCCTCTCTCCTTCCCTTCATCTCTCCCTCTCTCTCTCTCCCTCTCTCCCTCCCTCTCTCCCTCTCTCCTTCCCTTCGTCTCTCCCCCCCTCTCTCTCTCTCTCCCTCCCTCTCTCCTTCCCTTCGTCTCTCCCTCTCTCTCTCTCTCTCCCTCCCTCCCTCCCTCTCTCCTTCCCTTCGTCTCTCCCTCTCTCTCTCTCCCTCTCTCCCTCCCTCTCTCCTTCCCTTCGTCTCTCCCCCTCTCTCTCTCTCCCTCCCTCTCTCCCTCCCTCCCTCTCTCCCTCCCTTCGTCTCTCTCTCAGTCATTCATGCTTATGAAGACAGTCTTCGACTTAGCAAGAAGAGAGAGCAGGAGCTAATGGAAAAGCTCAATGCTGCTCAGCGTGATTCACAGGAGAAGGATCAGAAGTGCTCTAAACTAGAGGATGATATGTATGACATGCGCAATAAGATGACTGCTAGCAGAGACGACTATGAACAGCAACAAGAGCTGCTAGAGAAACTGCAACAAAAGAGTAAGTAGACTGTGATGGGAGGAGTCTGCATGTGTAATGTTCTCATTGTAGCTGCACAGACTAAGCTAGCAAGTGATGTGACCACACAGGTGGACCTCACTGCAGATGGTGAGTATCTCTATACTGCAGCTCTGCATCTCACTGTATGCACACTGTGATAGTCATCCATGAGTATGAGACCAAGCTGACAGCTAGTGAGGAGGAACAGCAAGAGCTTCTAAGAGTATTGGAGCAAACCAAGAGAATGGCTTATGCTAGAGATCAACAGATCTCAATGTTGGAAAGTGATGGTCAACTGATGCTAGAGAAATGTGAGTATTAGAGTGAGTGATTAACCAGCTCATCATTGCTAGTGTAACTGTGTATAGTTGATCAACTGAAGAGGAGGAACCAGCAGCTGCTAGAAGGTGAGTGATGCTGCCCAGCTCACAGCTGCTGCTAGTAGCTCACTATACTGTAGCTATCAAACCAAGATCTGTCGTTGATACTAGTGTCCAGGTGAACTATCTCAGCATAGCTCCAGGTAAGCTACTAATGCATCTCCTTCAGTTTGTGACTGTGCATGTGGTGCAGACTTCCTGCGTGGTGCTGAAGTGTATAGGGAGACTGTACTGGAGGTTGTGGGAGACAAGCCTCAGAAAGTAGAGTGGCCTGGCTATGGGTTCTTCATTGAGATCCCTGAAGGTGCTGTTCCTCCTGGAGTGACTGTCAGTGTGGGCGTGAAGGTGATTCTAGCCGGCCAGTTTAAGTTCCCTGAGAACAGGCAGTTGATCAGTGCCATCTACTGGGTCTCGTCCAGCATAGAGTTCATAAAAGAGGTGTCTGTCAGCATACAGCATTGCGCTGTTGTACGCAGTGAGGATCAATGCTCCCAGTTCAAGTTCATCATCGCCAAGTGCTCACAGAGTCAGCTGCCATACAGATTCCGTGAACGAGAGGGATTGTTCAGCTCACACACTCAGTATGGAGCCATCAAGCTGAAACAGTTCTCATTACTGGGAGAAACAGCACCAGAGGATACAGACACACTCTGTACAGCCTTCATGTTCTACAAGCAACGACTAGCCAGTCCTCTGACTGTTGATTTCCACTTTGTGGTTGTGAGAGACTTGGAGCCTAATCTACAGGTATAAGTTATATTATGTGCAAGGATGAGACAATATGATTCTGTTTTAATGACAGGAAGTGAAGCAGCAATATGAGAAGTGGAGTTTAGACTGCACTAAACTCCCACTTTGCTGTGAGGATGACCCTAGTCCTGCTATCGAGCTTGATCAGCAAGAACAGGAGGTTGGTCCATGGACAATATTCCCTTTAGCACCTCCCCCTAAGGTATATAATGATCGCGCTAGCCTTAGTCTAGTCTAGGAGATAATTATATCAACTGTTAATATGTTTTCAGATCTCTAAAGCTGCTATCAAGAACTACCAAGTCGGTAGAACGATCCCTCACTGTGGATTTGAGTTAGAGCTGTTGTCAGAGCAAGTTCAACGACTGCGTCACAAAGTGGTCATTAAAGGAGTTCCTTCTCCCAACAGCTTCCACATACGCTATCCTCAGCCTGAAGGTGATAAAGCTACTGCAGGTAATTATCAAGCATAGTCAGGTTTACTGAATAATGATCATTCTATGCAGTGTCTTCTGTGAGTACAGCATCAGTAGCAACACAACCCTCAGCTACACCATCACAGTCACTGCCTGCCCAGCAGCCATCAGCACTAGCACCACGACAGAGAACACCAGGTAACTACTGATGACATTCACTACATGATATGTGATTTATGCTACTTATTAATGTTTGGTGTTTTAACACTTTGACAGACAAGCCTGCAGCATATTCTCAACCACCAAAGATACCTAAACTGATGAGCTTAGTTGCTAAGAAGATACCGACCAAGTGGTACGATATAGGAATGCAACTAGAGATTGAAGTATCAACTCTGGAAGCATTTGAGCAACAGACCAGCGATCAAAAGCGTCTCTATAGTAAGGTGTTTGACCAATGGAGGAAAGAGCAAAAGGTTCCATTCACCTGGGAGACTATCATCGACACACTAGAGGAAGCTGATGAGAACAGTACAGCTGCTGGGATCAGGGAATGGCTGGATAAAACAAAATGACTCACATCAGGACTCCTTCTTACATGCACTATAGATCAGTATAACATGCAGTCATGTAGTTATCATTGTAGCCGCACTATAGCTCTTATTAATGAGTATATGATAATTTGTTTACATCTCAGTGTGCAATAATCGATTGCTACAAAACGGGATTAAAGTGCATTCAGTTAGCAATTACATCGCGCACAAACAACAATGATTATATAATTAATCATGAGGTATATAGCTCAATGCTAGTCAGTCACTGCATCCACAATCATACCTTGATGTATTATAATTGACTATAGCTATATCACAGATTACACACTTCATGATCATCTTCACTTGTAGCCTCATTCATTCATAACAAGCTATGTTCATGTATTAATGAGATGTAATTTATTTACAAAAATTGCTTGTACTAAAAATTAATTGAATACAGAATCTTCTAAAGTCTCTTCTCCTTCACTCGACTGGTGTGTGTGCTCTACAGCTCATCTTTGGTAGCTGGTTCCTCAGACTATAAGGGAAAGAGATCAGGATACCTCAGTAAAACACTGTATATCTCAGTAAACCTGGTGTATATTCTAGTAAGCTCTTACGTACAGGCAGTATACTGTTTGACAGCTCATGCTAGTTTAATCATAACCTTGCTTGGAACAAGGCAGCAATCATTCACAAAGAAACGATCACTTTAGTGCTACATGATAAGACTCACCGTAGGCTCTGCCTTGACTGATTCAGGAGGAGGTGTGGTCTCCTCCACCTTTGGCTCCGCCTCTACTTCCTCCTCCTCCTCTTCTTCATCGTCTTCTTGAGTGAACACCTCCTCCTCGACCTGTGATAGTGGGAAGGTGAGGTTAGTGACAGTGGGAGGAGCTTACAGGTGCATCAGAGTCCACGCCTACACTCAGTCGAAGCATTCTCTCAATACGACCAGCGAAAGAGCTTGAGTCCGGCAGAGTGTAGCCTGATCTTAATATGGCTGTGTCAAACATCACTCGAGCAAGATCAACAGTTGTCTCATCGCTCTCATCCTTCTCAACACGACGCTGTAACTCCTTGACAAGAGGATGGCGAGGATTGATCTCTAGTGTCTTCTTCTGAGTCACATACCATCTGAGAGATAGAGAAAAGCATCGTTACGATGATAGGATTATGTATGTGAACAATTTATTGTTCTCTTTCATAGACACACACACTCTCTCTCTCTCATCTCTATCTCACTCTGAGTCAATATCCTTTGCTTGTTGGTAAGCCTGTGCCTTCATGATTCGCTCCATGTTACCAGACCATCCATATTGGCTAGCTACCAGCACACAAGGTGAGGTACTCAATCTATTAGACACAGTTGCTTTCTGAATCTGTGAGAGAATAAAAACACTCTCCTTCAGTATCCTAATGTTCATACCATTCCCTTGAGGGCAGTCTCCTCCAGCCATTTTGTGAGTGGTTTAAAGCTCTCTTGCATGCTCTCCAAGTTCTTTTTGTCCTTATCTCCCTCGTCTGAAAACTCTAATCCTTCTTTTGCTACATTCTGAAATTTCTTTCCCTCGTATTCCGGTAAAGCTTGCAAGCAGTATTCATCAACTGCGTCCGTTAAATACAGCACTTCATAACCTTTGCGCAATGGACGCTCAACAAAAGGTGACGCCTCAGCCTAATATAAACAAAATCTATAAATAACACAGTGATGATGTCATGACCACACCCACCTCTTTCCTGCTGGTAGCAGACGTGAAGTAGATGTGTTCTTGTTTTTCCTTCATTCTCTCAATGTACTCGTCCAGTGATGTGAGTGATTCTGGATCATTAGAGGACTGGAATCGAAGCAGCTTAGCAATACGACTCTTGTTAGTGAAATCCTCAACTACACCAAGCTTCAGATTAGTGCTGAACTCCTGAGAGAGAAGGGGTTGAAGGAGTAGAGAAGAGATGGCTTGTTTCTTACCTTCCAGAACTTGTCATAAGTTTCTTTGTCCATTTTCTTCATCATGTCCAGGGCTTTCCTTACCAGCTTCTTCTTCACCACTTTCAACAGCTTGTGTTGCTGGAGTGTCTCACGAGAGACATTTAGTGGGAGATCATCAGAATCGACCTATCAAAAATTAGGACAATGAACTTTAAAATTCGATTGCATACAAAATTAAAACGGGTGACCATAAAAATTTTGTATGGGCAATCATTCTAAAATTTGAAGCCAGCAACTTATTTTTTGGTAAAAATTTGATGAATAATAAAATTTTGTACTGACCACTCCACGAATGAATCCAAGGTATCGTGGCATAAGATCCTCGAAATCGTCTGTGATGAACACACGTCTGACGTACATCTTGATCTTGTCAGATGATTTAGCGTAGTTGTTGAACATATCATGAGGTGCGGTCTGTGATGGAGATGGTGTGACAGTAGTGTTGATGGGAGTTACTTACTGTTGGTACGAAGAGGATGGCTCTGAATGTCACCTCTCCTTCAGCTGTGAAATGGATCTTAGCTAGTGGGGTTTGTGAGTCCTGGATCAGCAGAGATGAATACACAAGCAATGTTAGCACAGGTCTAGTGTACCTTTGAGAATGATTTGTAAAATTTGTAATATTCCTCCTCAGTAACCTCTTTTGGTCTACAAGTAGAGACAGAGTAAGTGAGTGAGCATGTATGCAAGTGAGTGACTCACGATCTCAACCAGAGTGGTTTAGTATCATTCATGAGTACCCAGTCCCATGTTGTCTTCTCAACCTACAGTGCAATCATTGAAACCAGCACTAACTTTTAATAACTAGCCACACCTTCTTTGTTTTGGGTTTGTCCTCTTTCTCTTCCTCTACAGTAGCGTCATCATCCTTGTCCTTGTCCTCCTTAGCTTCCTCTGGTTTGTCTTCCTTAGCTTCTTCCTCATCGACTGGTTCCTCTACTGTCTCAGTCTAATGATACAGTATAACACTGGTATGAAAGCTAGTTTACAGTATTAGCTCCACCCACCTTGCTATCCCAGAGGTAGATAGGGAAGTTGATGAACTGACTGTACTTGCTGACCAGCTCCTTCAGTTTCTCCTCCTCCATGAACTCTTGTGCCTCCTCCTTCAAGAAGATAGAGATGGTGGTTCCACGCTTGAGTGTGTTGCCGCGAGGATCCTTCACGATCGAAAATGAAGCAGAGTCTGACTCCCAAATATACTGTTCATCATCATTGTGTTTAGATGTAACAACCACACGATCAGCAACTAGACACAAAGAGACGAAAGAGATTTAGACAATTAAACCCTTCTTTTCTTACCAAGGAATGAAGAGTAGAAACCAACACCGAATTGACCAATCAGATCGCTTGCCGCCGATTGTGATGAAGCTTGTTGTAGCTTCTCCATGAACTCTGTTGTACCGGATTTAGCGATTGTACCAATTAAGATTCTGCTCAAGATCACGTTTAGTCATTCCTGAGAACAAACAGAAAGATGAGTGAGTGAATGAATGATAGGTTGTGTGTGTGTGTGTGTGTGTGTGTGTGTGTGTGTGTGTGTGTGTGTGTGTGTGTGTGTGAGTATTAACCTATTCCAGTGTCTATGACATGAATAGATCTTGTTTCCTTGTCAGCCTATTGTGAAGAAAGACAGGAAATAAACCAGAAAACACAAAACTTGTGATAATATTGAGGTTTCACTTTCAACCAGTTTCAAAGAAATGTGTAGGATTCTAAAGTATTTTCAACATGTAGCAGCTGTATCCAGGTCAAGGAGCACAATATGCTAGTCAGTGACCAACTATGCCTGAGACATGCCGTACTAATATAGCACTGATGTGACGATCATCCACAGAGACCACATGAGCTCTGGGTGGAGATACCTAGTGCACTAACACACAAGCAATGGAGTCTAGCTGCAGCTCACAGGAGCACTGACTATGCCTCTCACGGCAGGCCCACCTGAACCTCTAGTGGTCAGTGATGAGACAAGGCCAATCCCTAGTACAAGACTACCACACTCCAAGGGTTCATACAGTGGGGGGTCTGGGATTTCCCCCCCTGGAATTTCACAAAATATATTGTGGCTATATATAACTGATTTGTAACCCTCAAGACCCCCTGCTGTTGTGTTTCCCCTCCCTGGTAAAAAATCCTGTATGAATCCCTGTATGTACACACAAACCTTTATCTTCACAGAAAGCTCATCAGTGGCGCTAAGAGCTGCTTTGTCAGTGAGAGAGAGAAATCGAATCTTGTCCAGAGCATCTGAAGCATTGGAATCATCTCACGCAAGAAAATCTATGCAAGAGACACATTAGATAGGCGTGGTGACCACACCCACTACCAGCTCACCTCCTTGTTACGATAGAGTGAGTTAATGATGAGTTTCATCATACGGTTCACTTTTCTTGGAATGTGAATTTCTCTGCCTTGTCTCTTAGTTCCTTCATCTCCGCTACGCTCAGTCCGTCCAACTTGATTGCCTCCTCTTCTCTGATATCAAACAAAAATTGAAGCAATGTAATTGGTCACTTTGCCTAAAGGTGTAATCTGGTTGGTCGGTTGGTACCTTTGTACGGCCTCTGCATCTGTTCTCACAGCTTCACTGCTTGCTCCTAGGTCAGGGTCTGCCTTGGGAGGCTCCACATCCTCCACTTCATCCTCTGCTCTACAACCTGCATAAAGAAAAGCGCGCGAACCATGAAAATATCGCAACTATCAATAATTCAAAATGGCGACACACAGTGTCACAAAATCCCCAGTCAAAGCAAGCTCCATCAGCCCTTAACGTGCAGTTCACTTTTTCCAGCAATAATACCTGCGCAAAGTAGCACTGCTAGGAGCCCCAGCAGGAGATAGTGAGCGCGGAATCATTAGTAGAAGCTGACATCGAATTGACCTATCAGATCGCTTGCCGCCAATTGAGATGAAGTTTGCAGTTTTTCTATTTTACGATTGTACCAAGATCACTTTTCAGTTTTCACCATCTGAGAACAAACAGAGAGAGATGAATGAATGATAGAGTGGGTTAGTGAGTGAGTGATCGATCAAGTGCTAACCTATCTGTTACCTGTTAGCTTTTTCCGATATCGTTGCTGCATCAGTCGTGATTTCAGACTGTTCCTCGTGTGTTTGCAAGGTAAACCCAGTCAGCTCTACCTCATCCTGTGTCAGGCTGGCAGCTGGTGTAGACTCCACTATGGTGAACCGTACTCCGGCCTGGTGGAAGACTCTTTACAGCTACCAGCGCCTCTGCTTTAGAGCCATAGTGGGGAGAACTGGTAGTGCCGTCCATTAGTACACCTGTATCCTCTGGTCGAGCTAGCTGAGCTGCAGTTACTGGATTAGCTAGTGTCGATCGTGGCTGGCGGCAGTGTCGTCTTGACGCGGCTCTGCACTCATCTGTCGTCTCAGCTTCCTCATGAGTAGACTGCGGGTAGAGGGAGTCACCGGCTGAGTGATGGAGTAGGCAGTGAGTAGCTCCCGTAGTCCAGCATTATTCTATACTATCTATTAGAAGCGCGCATCAAAAGAAAGGTGTGGCTAAGTTTATAGTCACTCCCACCATAGATATTATATTGCCTACGTGGACACTGGGCAGTATCTATGCTCCCACGCAGCTAACAGAAACAGAGCGCGCTCTCGTTCACTTTCTTCCTCCTCCATCATGTCCGCTCCTCAGCAGCAGCGAGGAGGTGAGTTCATGAGTTGTGTCAGGTGTTCAAACAGTGACTGATTGTTACTCCTCGCAGTGGATGGATGGAGGGAACCCGCTGGTCGTGATCAACACAGCACAGCTGTTGTTGGCGATCATCTTTACCTGTGGGCTGGAGAACAATATGGAATGCCGCGGGCACACGATAGCGCTGAGAAGCGTAAGTTTTTCTCCAGTGTGGAGGCCGTGTTCGACGTGAACACTGGTTGCTGGGTGCAGCACACCACTAGTGGAACACCTCCACTGGGAGTCCAGGGCTATTCCTGTGTTGCGGTCAGGAATGAGCTGCACTATTTCGGTGGTTACTGTGGTCACGATCTCTGCTACCACAACAGTGTTCACACACTGAGCACCTCCACCCTGCAATGGAGGATGTTGGCTCCCTCAACAACAGAAGATGGGGCACCAATGCAGAAGCAATGGTGTGGAATGGTGCACTTCACTGATGGAGAGGAGGACCTCTTGTATTTGGTGGGAGGGAAGGGTCATGCTGTCCCATCATCACCACAACATGGAGCACAGTATCAAGAACGTGATGGTGTATTTACCAATGAACAACACATTTTCTCTCTGTCCACAAGTGAGTGATACTGTGTTGTCTCAGTATAGTCCTCTTATAGTATAGTGAGTAGCCTCGTTCATAGACCCATCTCTCATAATGAGAGAGATGATAATACATGTTGTCTCAAAGTTACTGTTTATGTGTTATAACTCATGAGTTGTTATTGTCCTCCAGATGATGGGTGGAGCTCACCAGTAGTCACAGGACAAGCTCCTCCTCCATGTTATCATTTCACACTTACAACAGTGGAAGGGAAGAGGGCTGCTATGTTTGGTGGTGACACTCCATCAACATACACCTCTGATGACTTGTATATTGTAGATCTGGAGAGACATTCTGTGGTGAGTGTGTAGACACTGTATGAATAGTATAGCACTGATTTGTGGCTCCACTCTTGTGTGATCTGATCACATCATATTGATCTCATAATCACTGATACACACAATCATTATAATACATTCTTCATACATATCATTTGAGTATTCATTGCTCCAATCTTGCACAACATCAGTGTAGCAAGCATATTGCATTAGTCTATAGCCTGTGATATTTCTAGGAGTCTATGATATCTTTGTCTTCTCAGAACTGGAGCAAGATCAAGAAACCAGTTAGTCAGTCTGTCCAATGGCCTGAGAGGAGATGGGGCCATGCTGCATCACACATTACTGGTCCTGTGTTTGTGATGAGTGGAGGAGCAAGGGATGGTTTAGAACTGAGTGATGTGTGGTTATGTGATACTAACCAATGGATCAAGGTATTTCACATGAATTTAGTTACAACCTGCACGTTGTGAATGCGCTCACACATTGTCTACTAACAAGATGATCATGACATTTCACAGAATGATGAACTGTACAATAGACTAATTAACGGCTTTCTTGTTATTATTACTAAATATTAGTTATTAAGTTAGTTATAACTAATTAACTTGGTTGTGGTTTGATGTGTGTGAGGAATAGTTCCACTTGACTTGAGAATTTTATAATTTGATTCTATTATAATGAGATACTGTACATGTCATGTAGTATTGTATGGTTCATATAATGTGTTGTTTTATTGTGTTCTATAGCTACCAACACTACCTGATTCAGTGACACAACGACGCTCTCATTCTATGTCAGTGTTTCATCTAGGAGCCCACTGTGTCTGGATACTAGTGTTTGGAGGACGGTACCACAAGACTGCCACTAGTATTATAGAGCTAAGTGAGCACAGTGTGTGTCCATGCAGTAATCAGCAGTAGCTACAGCAGCTGATGCACACACTGACAGTGGTGGACTGCACATAACAGCTCATCTCCTCCATACAGTCCAGGACACTAGTGGGCAGTGGTGTGTGGAGAGAGTGATGGAGAGAGAGACACTGAGCAACAACACAGAGTACCAGAAGAGACTGAGAGAGGCCAGGATAAAGGGATCACCTCATGACCATGAGATGAGGATTAAGTTGAGAATATCAGAACTAGACACTGAGAGAAGACAGCTACAGCAACAGGTTAGTGAGACCATTGGTCAGATCTAGATACAGTCAATATTGTAGAGTGTGTAGTGAGTGAGCTGTTTCCTTCATTAGCTACAGGAGAGTGAGCAGTCTTATCAGAGGAGGATCAGTGAGGTGGAGGAGGAGGTTAGAGTGCTCAGACTACAGGTGCAGGATCAGGTGAAGCAGGTGTGTGTGGTTGGTGACAGTGGTTGATGTGTTGTGGTGTTCACAGCAGCATGAGACCAATATTGATGAGAGAGATGAGAAACAAGACAAACATGGTTAGTAGCAATCACACACACACACACACACACACCCCCACACACACACACACACACACGCACCCACACACACACACAAACATGCACACAAAAACTTCATGTAATGATATTCATAACTGAACTGTGGTGTGGTGTTTGGTTATGCTAACAATATATATCTTCTTTTTCACACAATGAGAAGAATCACACAATGAGACAGAACCACAGACCTCAGAGACATCACTCGAACTCACCTCAGAAGATGGTAACCACACACTGAGGGACACTCACCTACTACCTCTTCTCTCTTATACTCTCTTTTTACTTTCACTCCCTCTCTCTCTCCCTCGATCCCTTCCTCTCTCCCTCTCTCTTTCCCTCCCTTCCTCTCACCCTTCCTCCCCCTCTCTCTCCCTCCCTCTCTCCCTTCCTCTCTCTCTCTCTCCCTCCCTTCTCTCTCTCTCCCTCCCTTCTCTCTCCCTCCCTTCTCTCCCTCTCTTTAACACTTTTCCTCTCTCTCCTTCTCTCTCTCTCTCTCTCTCCTCCCTTTCTCTCTCTCTCTCTCTCTCTCTCTCCTCCTTCTCTCTCCCTCTCCCCTCTCCCTTCCTCTCTCTCCTCCCTCCCTCTCTCTCTCTTTCCTCCCTCCCTCCCTCTCTCTCTCTCTCTCTCCTCTCTCTCTCTCTCTCTCTCTCTCTCTCTCTCTCTCTCTCTCTCTCTCTCTCTCTCTCTCTCTTTCTCTCTCTCTCTCTCTCTCTCTCTCTCTCTCTCTCTCTCTCTCTCTCTCTCTCTCTCTCTCTCTCTCTCTCTCTCTCTCTCTCTCTCTCTCTCTCTCTCTCTCTCTCTCTCTCTCTCTCTCTCTCTCTCTCTCTCTCTCTCTCTCTCTCTCTCTCTCTCTCTCTCTCTCTCTCTCTCTCTCTCTCTCTCTCTCTCTCTCTCTCTCTCTCTCTCTCTCTCTCTCTCTCTCTCTCTCTCTCTCTCTCTCCTCTCTCTCTCTCTCTCTCTCTCTCTCTCTCTCTCTCTCTCTCTCTCTCTCTCTCTCTCAGTCATTCGTGCTTATGAAGACAGTCTTCGACTTAGCAAGAAGAGAGAGCAGGAGCTAATGGAAAAGCTCAATGCTGCTCAGCGTGATTCACAGGAGAAGGGATCAGAAGTGCTCTAAACTAGAGGATGATATGTATGACATGCAGAAGAAGATGGCTGCTAGCAGAGACGACTATGAACAGCAAGAAGAGCTGCTAGAGAAACTGCTACAAAAGAGTAAGTAGACTGTGATGGGAGGAGTCTGCATGTGGAATGTGTTCTCATTGTAGCTGCACAGACTAAGCTAGCAAGTGATGTGACCACACAGGTGGACCTCACTGCAGATGGTGAGTATCTCTATACTGCAGCTCTGCATCTCACTGTATGCACACTGTGATAGTCATCCATGAGTATGAGACCAAGCTGACAGCTAGTGAGACCAAGCTGACAGATAGTGAGGAGGAACAGCAAGAGCTTCTAAGAGTATTAGAGCAAACCAAGAGAATGGCCTATGCTAGAGATCAACAGATCTCAATGTTGGAAAGTGATGGTCAACTGATGCTAGAGAAATGTGAGTATTAGAGTGAGTGATTAACCAGCTCATCATTGCTAGTGTAACTGTGTATAGTTGATCAACTGAAGAGGAGGAACCAGCAGCTGCTAGAAGGTGAGTGATGCTGCCCAGCTCACAGCTGCTGCTAGTAGCTCACTATACTGTAGCTATCAAACCAAGATCTGTCGTTGATACTAGTGTCCAGGCTAACTATCTCAACACAGCGCCAGGTTAGCTATACTAATGCATCTCCTTCAGTTTGTGACTGTGTATGTGGTGCAGACTTCCTGCGTGGTGTTGAAGTGTACAGGGAGACTGTACTGGAGGTTGTGGGAGACAAGCCTCAGAAAGTAGAGTTGCCTGGCTATGGGTTCTTCATTGAGATCCCTGAAGGTGCTGTTCCTCCTGGAGTGACTGTCAGTGTGGGCGTGAAGGTGATTCTAGCCGGCCAGTTTAAGTTCCCTGAGAACAGGCAGTTGATCAGTGCCATCTACTGGGTCTCATCCAGCATAGAGTTCATAAAAGAGGTGTCTGTCAACATACAGCATTGCGCTGTTGTACGCAGTGAGGATCAATGCTCCCAGTTCAAGTTCATCATCGCCAAGTGCTCACAGAGTCAGCTGCCGTACAGATTCCGTGAACGAGAGGGATTGTTCAGCTCACACACTCAGTATGGAGCCATCAAGCTGAAGCAGTTCTCATTACTAGGAGAAACAGCACCAGAGGATACAGACACACTCTGTACAGCCTTCATGTTCTACAAGCAACGACTAGCCAGTCCTCTGACTGCTGATTTCCACTTTGTGATTGTGAGAGATCTTGAGCCTAATCAACAGGTTTGTGTAAACAGCTGTAGCTGAATGCACTTATTGACATTATTTAATCCACTGATTTACACAGGAAGTAGAGCAGAAGTATGAGAAGTGGAGTTTAGACTGTACTACACTCCCTATTAGCGTTGATGACAACCCTAGTCCTGTGATCGAGCTTGATCAGCAAGAACAGGAAGTTGGTCCATGGACAATACTCCCTCTGGCACCTCCTTCTCAGGTAGTGGAAGTGCATGAACCTTAGCCTCGTACCCAGGGCTTCTACAACGAAGGCCTGGTATATACTGCTTATACACATGCGCGTTAATTTACGCTACTTAATTCATTGTAAATTTCATATTATTCTCATAAGTTTTTCTGTGATACTTGGCTAGCTAGTCATGTGATGAACCAAGCCCATAGATAGTGTAAACTGAACTTCATCTACAACATGGGGTTAGCTGTATTTGTGTGTTGCACGAGACCTTTCAGCTGAAGATAGCAAACATCTCGCTGCAATTGAGACTACTAAAGCGCGCACGTGTTTCTTAATTACACGCATGTGCGCTTAGCCGCTTACAGTATACTACCAGACCTATATAATTACCTAGGAAATCATGAAGTGCTTTATGATTGGTGCATGGTCTTGGTTTGTGACACCAATATTCCACATTGACTTCCTCAGATATCTAAAGCTGTCATCAAGAATTACCAAATTGGTAGAAGAATCCCTCACTGTGGATTTGAGTTAGAGCTGTTGTCAGAGCAAGTTCAACGACTGCGTCACAAAGTGGTCATTAAAGGAGTTCCTTCTCCCAACAGCTTCCACATACGCTATCCTCAGCCTGAAGGTGATAAAGCTACTGCAGGTAATTATCAAGCATAGTCAGGTTTACTGAATAATGATCATTCTATGCAGTGTCTTCTGTGATTACAGCATCAGTAGCAACACAACCCTCAGCTACACCACCACAGTCTCTGCCTGCCCAGCAGCCATCAGCACTGGTACCACGACAGAGAACACCAGGTAACTACTGATGACATTCACTGCATGATCTGTGATTTATGCTACTTATTAATGTTTGGTGTTTTAACACTTTGACAGACAAGGCTGCAGCATATTCTAAAGCTCCATCGATCTCTAAACTGACGAGCTTAGTTGCTATGAAGATACCGACCAAGTGGTACAAGATAGGAATACTACTAGAGATTGAAATACCAACTCTGGAAGCATTTGAGCAACAGACCAGCGATCAAGTGCGTCTCTATAGCAAGGTGTTTGATCAATGGAAAGGAGAGCAAAAGGTTCCATTCACCTGGGAGACTATCATCGACACACTAGAGGAAGCTGATGAGAACAGTACAGCTGCTGGGATCAGGGAATGGCTGGATAAAACACAATGACTCACATCAGGACTCCTTACATGCACTATAGATAACATGCAGTCATGTAGTTATCATTGTAGCCACACTATATATAGCTATTATTAATGAGTATTATAATTTTTTTAGTGTATAGCATATCAGTGTGCAATAATCGATTGCTGCAAAACTCCCCTATAGTCGAGATTGTATAGAGATGGTCCGATGGGAAGAGCTAGAGAGTGACTTACTGTGGTGGTATTTATTGTGGTGACTGCATGCAGATGCCTAGAGCAACATCAATTAAGATGTTGGAAAAGAATTAGATCTAGAGCAGATACTGAGCTCATTCAAATTGACATGATGTTGCTACTAAGACCCAAAATGTGAATTATTGCAGCTGTACAGAAGACTGATGAGTTGGCTGTTAATAATTAATGTAACATGAAAATGCATAAACTTCGTTAGGGATTAAAGTGCATTCACAGTTTATACAGTGACACTAGCCTTTGTTTGATAGTGATACTAGGCTGTGCAGTCGACACGCCAAATAACCGGAAGTCCAATACCACACGTACAAATTTATTATCATGCCGCGCTACCCTGCAGCGTCTATTCAAGGATGTTTGAATTATTCATAAGCAAACTAAACAGTTCATATCTATTGTCATCTTGGTGCTTTTGCTTTTATTTTTGCAACATAGTATCTTCATCATCTGCTTTATCAATACACAAATCCCTGTAGCCTTACGCTTTAAACCAGCCTCTGTATCGGAGCTAAACCAAGCACGACACCGAATTCGTATGCTTCCATAGACTGCGTCAGGAATTTTTTTCTCAACCAGCTTTCAGTATTGTAATGCATCTCAGCAAATGTACACACACCAAGCTCAACATAATACAAACTTCGAGTTGTTCCAGCTTGCACTCACTGAACTATGAGCGCTTCAAAGTACGCTTGCGTAATCCCATTTAGACACGCTTTGATAATACAATTTACAATACTGCATATTATAACAGCTATAATTATATTCTAATGGTGACAGGTAGATCATAAAGGGTCCAAATGGACACTAGACTGACTAGAGGCAGCAAGCGACGTCTGTCCAATGATGGTAATGATGACAGTCAGCCAGGAGAGTCAGTCAGTCAAGTGTGTGCACTGAGTGAATTACAACACTAACACACAAGTAATGTGCACACATGGCAAACATGACGAAGCCTTAAAACTGGGTATAGTACCAAGCGACGCGATATGCCACCCGTGTCACGATGACCTCCGAAGAATTGGTAGTGATCCAAACCATGTTCCTAGGTGGGAGAAAAAAGACAAGCAATAATCAAATGCAGCATACATGGCTGTGACGATGCATGCTTCACCAATAATTACAAATTACAAGTACCTAATATCAAGGAACGTTTGACGTGTGTAAGTACAGTTCAATGAAATTGTACCTTTCCCAACCAACCCCTTTTGCAATAGTACCTATTACATCGTGTACAATGCAATTCATAAAGAATTTTTGGAGCCTATTTGAGGCATGAAGCATCCAGGCCGTGCCCAAATCCCAAATGCTGCTATAATCAAAAAGCATTTACAAGACAATGCTACCTTTGAAGGCAATCTTGGCAAAAAGACTGTAAGTGTAAGACTAGTTGTGTGACAGGAAGGTGTGTATGTAAAAAAGGACAACTGTTCTGAACGTTGTTCATGGTCCAAACACTACTACAAGAGAAAGTATAACACGTAACGGCTGACACGTAACATGGAAATTGAAGACAGAACTCTAGAGTGGAGCAGTGATCGATTCTGATCAATCAGACAATGAAACAGATTATGAGAGACAAGTACATGGGTAGTATGACCAGTTCTTTCTAACTACAAGTGCTTTGTGTGTCATAATAATTTTATAGATCACGTTTTCTCGAGTATTATGTATTATAAAACTCAGTCGTCACGTTTGTCACCGTCAGGAATTTTTTTCTCGCAACAGATACACGCTCATAACCGGTAAAACACATTAAGCAATATTCAATGTAAAACATACCTTGAATATAAGTTGTTCCACTGCATGTACGAGGCGTTAGCTTCCCGAGAATTCTGTTCCTCCACGACGCCATTTTCAAGTGTGGTACAATAAACGACGGAAGACGGCAAACACAACAGCCAACTGAAG
Organism: Haliclona indistincta; assembly: GCA_964017065.1. Taxonomy (NCBI): domain Eukaryota; kingdom Metazoa; phylum Porifera; class Demospongiae; order Haplosclerida; family Chalinidae; genus Haliclona; species Haliclona indistincta. The sequence continues at coordinate 12,154,691 of OZ024789.1, read as the reverse complement.
TCAAGATAACCATAGAAATAAACTAAAGTTCTCCCTGGACCGTTCTGTTTATGTTTTTAAGTCCTCTATCGTCGGGATAACGTACAAATGATTCGAAATGAACGTTCTTCACTAGCAACCAGACACACCTCAAACGCTCCATTTTGTGTTTACTCGTGACGTCACCAAAAATAATAAATTTCTGCTTGGCGTGTCGACTTATAGCTCAATGCTAGTCAGTCACTGCATCCACCATCATACCTTGATGTATTATAATTGACTATAGCTATATCACAGATTACACACTTCATCTTCACTTGTAGCCTCATTCATTCATAACAAGCTATGTTCATGTATTAATGAGATGTAATTTATTTACAAAAATTGCTTGTACTAAAAATTAATTGAATACGGAATCTTCTAAAGTCTCTTCTCCTTCACTCGACTGGTGTGTGTGCTCTACAGCTCATCTTTGGTAGCTGGTTCCTCAGACTGAGGGAAACAGATCAGGATACCTCAGTAAAAACCTGTATATCTCAGTAAACCTGCTGTATATTCTAGTAATCTCTTACGTACAGGCAGTATACTGTTTGACAGCTCATGCTAGTTTAATCATAACCTTGCTTGGAACAAGGCAGCAATCATTCACAAGGAAACGATCACTTTAGTGCTACATGATAAGACTCACCGTAGGCTCTGCCTTGACTGATTCAGGAGGAGGTGTGGTCTCCTCAACCTTAGGCTCCGCCTCCACTTCCTCCTCCTCCTCTTCTTCATCGTCTTCTTGAGTGAACACCTCCTCCTCGACCTGTGATAGTGGGAAGGTGATGTTAGTGACAGTGGGAGGAGCTTACAGGTGCATCAGAATCCACGCCTACACTCAGTCGAAGCATTCTCTCAATACGACCAGCGAAAGAGCTTGAGTCCGGCAGAGTGTAGCCTGATCTTAATATGGCAGTGTCAAACATCACTCGAGCAAGATCAACAGTTGTCTCATCGCTCTCATCCTTCTCAACACGACGCTGTAACTCCTTGACAAGAGGATGGCGAGGATTGATCTCTAGTGTCTTCTTCAGAGTCATATACCATCTGAGAGAAAGAGAAAAGCATCGTTACGATGATCGCATTATGTGTGAGTGAACAATGTTATTGTTCTCTTTTATACACACACACTCTCTCATCTCTATCTCACTCTGAGTCAATATCCTTTGCTTGTTGGTAAGCCTGTGCCTTCATGATTCGCTCCATGTTACCAGACCATCCATACTGGCTAGCTACCAGCACACAAGGTGAGGTACTCAATCTATTAGACACAGTTGCTTTCTGAATCTGTGAGAGAATGAACACACTCTCCTTCAGTATCCTATTGTTCATACCATTCCCCTGAGGGCAGTCTCCTCCAGCCATTTTGTCAGTGGTTTAAAGCTCTCTTGCATGCTCTCCAAGTTCTTCTTGTCCTTCTCTCCCTCGTCCGAAAACTCTAATCCTTCCTTTGCTACATTCTGAAATTTCTTTCCTTCGTATTCCGGTAAAGCTTGCAAGCAGTATTCATCAACTGCGTCCGTTAAATACAGCACTTCATAACCTTTGCGCAATGGACGCTCAACAAAAGGTGATGCCTCAGCCTAATATGAACAAAATCTATAAATAGCACATTTATGACATCATGACCACACCCACCTCTTTCCTGCTGGTAGCAGACATGAAGTAGATGTGTTCTTGTTTTTCCTTCATTCTCTCAATGTACTCGTCCAGTGATGTGAGTGATTCTGGATCATTAGAGGACTGGAATCGAACCAGCTTAGCAATACGACTCTTGCTAGTGAAATCCTCAACTACACCAAGCTTCAGATTAGTGCTGAACTCCTGATCGAGAGAGAAGGGGTTGAACGAGTGAGAGAAGAGAAGCTTTGTTTCTTACCTTCCAGAACTTATCATAAGTCTCTTTGTCCATTTTCTTCATCATGTCCAGGGCTTTCCTTACCAGTTTCTTCTTCACCACTTTCAACAGCTTGTGTTGCTGGAGTGTCTCACAAGAGACATTTAGTGGGAGATCATCAGAATCGACCTATCAAAAATTGGGACAATGAACATAAATTGACTGCATACAAAAATCGAAATTGGCTAACATAAAAATTTTGAATGGGCAATCATTCAAAAAATTGAAATCAGCAACGTAAAATTTTGGTGACTAATAAAATTTTGTACTGACCACTCCACGAATGAATCCAAGGTATCGTGGCATAAGATCCTCGAAATCGTCTGTGATGAATACACGTCTGACGTACATCTTGATCTTGTCAGATGATTTAGCGTAGTTGTTGAACATGTCATGAGGTGCGGTCTGTGATGGAGATGGTGTGACAGTAGTGTTGATGGGAGTTACTTACTGTTGGTACGAAGAGGATGGCTCTGAATGTCACCTCTCCTTCAGCTGTGAAATGAATCTTAGCTAGTGGGGTTTGTGAGTCCTGGATCGGCAGAGATGATTACACAAGCAATGTTAGCAAAGAGGTTACTGAGGAGGAATATTCCAAATTTTACAAATCATTCTATTCAATCATTATAGTTAAAATTCCTCTGCTGTGGAGATAGCTGTCCATTGTTGGAAAATGCCTTCATTAGCCATGGTAAAAGAGGGTACGCAGGGTCACCGAGAAGAACAAGAGGCACATTGACATTGGAAATTGTAGCAGTCCAGTTCGGCAAAAGTGTGCCTTGCTCTCCTTTTTTGAACAAGATAGAGTTTGAAAAGACTCGAGCATCGTGAACTCGTCCAGGCCAGCCTACATAGATGTCAGTAAACAGACCTAAATGATTTACCGTTCCTTGCAGCAAGACAGAATGAAACCCTTTCCTATTGTAATAGTCTGCTGCACAGTCTGGTGGTGACACGATCGGAATATGGCACCCATCAACGGCACCAACACACTGAGGGAATTTGTGATTCTCGTGAAATCCGGAAATTACAGCACGTAAAGCATCACCAGACGGAAATGATAAATGCTTGGGGAGTAACACATCGACAATAGTAGCACAAACTTCTTGAACAATTAGACAAACTGATGACTTTGACACACCGAATAAATGACCAACAGTACGAAAATCAGAGTTAGTAGCAAGATAGTACAGAGTTATTGCAAGGCGTTTTTCAGCAGATATACTTTTCCTCATAACCGTCTCTTTTTTAGTGATTAATGGGCGAAGGTGATTACACACATACATAAAAGTAGCACGAGACATACGAAAATTGGTGATCCAGTCATGTGAAGTGAAGGTGTTGTTTACAATGTACTCCCACCAGAACGAACTTCTCTCTTTGGCCCAGATGGTACGGGTTGTTGAGAGGCAGTTTAACAGACAGATGGAAAGAGTAAAAGTAAATAAAATGCTCTGTTGTGCCTGTCTCTGACGAAACACACGTCTCCTCCTCGTCCGAGCAGCCATTGCCTTCCTCCTCCTTGATATGGCTTGACGAGATGATGTTTCTAGCATACATTTAACAATGGCAGAAGCAAGCACTCGCTCACGAAGTCGAACCATGTTTGCTAGTCAGCTAGCCTGGGACGATCGAGCGTCTTTAGTGTTACCAAGGATAAAATTATGCGCCTATTTTGTTGCTAGACAACTAGCTAAACTAATAATACTTTACTTGCCTTGTGATTGTTTCTTTGACAGTCTACATGTGTAGATCCATCATTTCTCTGCTTTGGTAGTACCCTGTGCTCCAACACGTGACTTGAATCGATTTGCAAACTTATTTCCTGTTTACATCATCAGACTATCATCGACACACTAGAGGAAGCTGATGAGAACAGTACAGCTGCTGGGATCAGGGAATGGCTGGACACTAGATCATGAAGTATATAGCTATCACTCATTCACATGCACCAGTTACTGCTAGTCCTTGTGTGTACAGATACTAATCATGTAGTTGTATTCATGACATAGAGTTAATGTATTATTCATGAGATGTACAAAAATTGCTTGTACTAATGAATATAGAATCTTCTAAAGTCTCTTCTCCTTCACTCGACTGGTGTGTGTGCTCTACAGCTCATCTTTGGTAGCTGGTTCCTCAGACTGAGGGAAAGATTAGGATAACTCAGTAAAACACTGCATGTATATCTCAGTAAACCTGCTGTATACTCTAGTAATCTCTTACCTATAGGCAGTATACTGTTTGACACACAGGACGAAAAGTTGAATTTGAGTTGTATTTGATTGGTATCACATGTATATCACAGATGATAGGTCAGATGTGACACACTATTGCACTGTATCAAATATGGATCACACACAAGGGATGTTTGATTCATGTTTGTCAGCAGTCACAGCTATGTCACACATGATATCATATGTGATACATCTGCACTACAGTTGACCACATGCTATCATTTATGTATTGTACATGTGTTTCATGTTCAAATAAATGAAATAAAATTGAAAAATCACTAGATCATGGTAACAGAAGTATTATGGGTTTAATCTATCATCTGTTGAAGGAGAATGGTGTACCAAAGAGAAGATTAATAGAAAGTGAAAGAAGAAGAGACTGAGTGTATCTGAAACTGTATACGGACGACAAATCAAGTTGTCAGTCAGTTTTGATCTATCGGATCTCATCAGTACAGTCAATCAGATTAAGAGGCAAGAGATAGAAAGAGAAGAGAAAAGGACAAAGAGTAGGAGAGAGATTACTGATTCCATGGTGCAATGCTTGAAAGAGAATAATCCAAGTAAAGTCTCACATTAACACACTACCATGCATATGTCATCAAGCACACACCAGATACAGATGTATTTATTGGCAAGCAATCAGATTTCATTGACTATCACCCATATTACACACATCAAACATTCAATGCAATAAAGTACTACATTGTACTCAAATATTATATTGGTGTTTAATATCACATTAATAATGAAAACAAGACATGAATTGGACCAGATTTTAGTAGTGGTTATAATTATGCTAGATTGTTATTGTAAGGAACTTCATTCAAGCATACAGTACAATCAGTTTATTCCAGCATACCTGTTTGTTATTGTAAGGAAGCATACCTGTTTGTTATTGTAAGGAAGTTTATTCAAGCATACCTGTTTGTTATTGTAAGTAAGTTTATTCAAGCATACCTGTTTGTTATTGTAAGTAAGTTTATTCAAGCATACCTGTTTGTTATTGTAAGGAAGTTTATTCAAGCATACCTGTTTGTTATTGTAAGGAAGTTTATTCAAGCATACCTGTTTGTTATTGTAGGTAAGTTTATTCAAGCATACCTGTTTGTTATTGTAAGTAAGTTTATTCAAGCATACAGTACATACACATCAGGCATGAATTTATCAGATTCTTTCACTTTTATTTCACAGTCAAAAATGACTATTTCACATTCATTGTTTGACATGACATTCTACAATAATAATCTTTTACCAACCCACCAAACACTTAACCCTTAGTTACCACATACCAAACACATAACCCTTAGTTACCACATGCCCAAAGTAATATTGAAAATAAAGTTAAAGCAGCTGTGGACAGACATACATTGTACATCTGTTTCGGACTCATTCTGACCTCTTCAGCACAGCATAGCTTGCATAAACACAAGGTTATGGCACACAAATAAGCAAAATTATGTAGAACTATAGTAAATCCTGTCGAGTGGGTATAGTACATAATTCATAATTATTCTTGTCATCGTTATAAGCCAAGCAACCAATATAGTGTGCTTACATACTGTGTGACGATATAGTGTGTGCATGTATACCTTGTTAGTATAAGCTAGCTAATAATACACTGACTAGTAAGTATAAGCTAGCTAATAATACACTGACTAGTAAGTATAAGCTAGCTAATAATACACTGACTAGTAAGTATAAGCTAGCTAATAATACACTGACTAGTAAGTATAAGCTAACTAATAATACACTGACTAGTAAGTATAAGCTAGCTAATAATACACTGACTAGTAAGTATAAGCTAGCTAATAATACACTGACTAGTAAGTATAAGCTAACTAATAATACACTGACTAGTAAGTATAAGCTAGCTAATAATACACTGACTAGTAAGTATAAGCTAGCTAATAATACACTGACTAGTAAGTATAAGCTAACTAATAATACACTGACTAGTAAGTATAAGCTAGCTAATAATACACTGACTAGTAAGTATAAGCTAGCTAATAATACACTGACTAGTAAGTATAAGCTAGCTAATAATACACTGACTAGTAAGTATAAGCTAACTAAAAATACACTGACTAGTAAGTATAAGCTAACTAATAATACACTGACTAGTAAGTATAAGCTAACTAATAATACACTGACTAGTAAGTATAAGCTAGCTAATAATACACTGACTAGTAAGTATAAGCTAGCTAATAATACACTGACTAGTAAGTATAAGCTAGCTAATAATACACTGACTAGTAAGTATTAGCTAGCTAATAATACACTGACTAGTAAGTATAAGCTAACTAATAATACACTGACTAGTAAGTATAAGCTAGCTAATAATACACTGACTAGTAAGTATAAGCTAGCTAATAATACACTGACTAGTAAGTATAAGCTAGCTAATAATACACTGACTAGTATAAGCTAACTAATAATACACTGACTAGTAAGTATAAGCTACCTAATAATACACTGACTAGTAAGTATAAGCTAACTAATAATACACTGACTAGTAACTATAAGCTAGCTAATAATACACTGACTAGTAACTATAAGCTAGCTAATAATACACTGACTAGTAAGTATAAGCTAACTAATAATACACTGACTAGTAAGTATAAGCTAACTAATAATACACTGACTAGTAAGTATAAGCTAACTAATAATACACTGACTAGTAAGTATAAGCTAGCTAATAATACACTGACTAGTAAGTATAAGCTAGCTAATAATACACTGACTAGTATAAGCTAACTAATAATACACTGACTAGTAAGTATAAGCTAACTAATAATACACTGACTAGTAAGTATAAGCCAGCTAATAATACACTGACTAGTAAGTATAAGCTAGCTAATAATACACTGACTAGTAAGTATAAGCTAGCTAATAATACACTGACTAGTAAGTATAAGCTAGCTAATAATACACTGACTAGCAAGTATAAGCTAACTAATAATACACTGACTAGTAAGTATAAGCTAGCTAATAATACACTGACTAGTAAGTATAAGCTAGCTAATAATACACTGACTAGTAAGTATAAGCTAGCTAATAATACACTGACTAGTAAGTATAAGCTAGCTAATAATACACTGACTAGTATAAGCTAACTAATAATACACTGACTAGTAAGTATAAGCTAGCTAATAATACACTGACTAGTAAGTATTAGCTAACTAATAATACACTGACTAGTAAGTATAAGCTAACTAATAATACACTGACTAGTAAGTATAAGCTAACTAATAATACACTGACTAGTAAGTATAAGCTAACTAATAATACACTGACTAGTAAGTATAAGCTAACTAATAATACACTGACTAGTAAGTATAAGCTAACTAATAATACACTGACTAGTAAGTATAAGCTAACTAATAATACACTGACTAGTAAGTATAAGCTAACTAATAATACACTGACTAGTAAGTATAAGCTGCTAATAACACACTGACTAGTAAGTATAAGCTAGCTAATAATACACTGACTAGTAACTATAAGCTAGCTAATAATACACTGACTAGTAACTATAAGCTAGCTAATAATACACTGACTAGTAAGTATAAGCTAACTAATAATACACTGACTAGTAAGTATAAGCTAACTAATAATACACTGACTAGTATAAGCTAACTAATAATACACTGACTAGTAAGTATAAGCTAACTAATAATACACTGACTAGTAAGTATAAGCTAACTAATAATACACTGACTAGTAAGTATAAGCTAACTAATAATACACTGACTAATAATACACTGACTAGTAAGTATAAGCTAACTAATAATACACTGACTAGTAAGTATAAGCTAGCTAATAATACACTGACTAGTAAGTATAAGCTAGCTAATAATACACTGACTAGTAAGTATAAGCTAACTAATAATACACTGACTAGTAAGTATAAGCTAGCTAATAATACACTGACTAGTAAGTATAAGCTAGCTAATAATACACTGACTAGTAAGTATAAGCTAACTAATAATACACTGACTAGTAAGTATAAGCTAGCTAATAATACACTGACTAGTAAGTATAAGCTAACTAATAATACACTGACTAGTAAGTATAAGCTAACTAATAATACACTGACTAGTAAGTATAAGCTAACTAATAATACACTGACTAGTAAGTATAAGCTAGCTAATAACACACTGACTAGTAAGTATAAGCTAGCTAATAATACACTGACTAGTAAGTATAAGCTAACTAATAATACACTGACTAGTAAGTATAAGCTAGCTAATAATACACTGACTAGTAAGTATAAGCTAGCTAATAATACACTGACTAGTAAGTATAAGCTAGCTAATAAGACACTGACTAGTAAGTATAAGCTAGCTAATAATACACTGACTAGTAAGTATAAGCTAACTAATAATACACTGACTAGTAAGTATAAGCTAGCTAATAATACACTGACTAGTAAGTATAAGCTAGCTAATAATACACTGACAAGTAAGTATAAGCTAGCTAATAATACACTGACTAGTAAGTATAAGTATAAGCTAGCTAATAATACACTGACTAGTAAGTATAAGCTAACTAATAATACACTGACTAGTAAGTATAAGCTAGCTAATAATACACTGACTAGTAAGTATAAGCTAGCTAATAATACACTGACTAGTAAGTATAAGCTAGCTAATAATACACTGACTAGTAAGTATAAGCTAGCTAATAATACACTGACTAGTAAGTATAAGCTAACTAATAATACACTGACTAGTAAGTATAAGCTAGCTAATAATACACTGACTAGTAAGTATAAGCTAGCTAATAATACACTGACAAGTAAGTATAAGCTAGCTAATAATACACTGACTAGTAAGTATAAGTATAAGCTAGCTAATAATACACTGACTAGTAAGTATAAGCTAGCTAATAATACACTGACTAGCAAGTATAAGCTAACTAATAATACACTGACTAGTAAGTATAAGCTAGCTAATAATACACTGACTAGTAAGTATAAGCTAGCTAATAATACACTGACTAGTAAGTATAAGCTAACTAATAATACACTGACTAGTAAGTATAAGCTAACTAATAATACACTGACTAGTAAGTATAAGCTAGCTAATAATACACTGACTAGTAAGTATAAGCTAACTAATAATACACTGACTAGTAAGTATAAGCTAACTAATAATACACTGACTAGTAAGTATAAGCTAACTAATAATACACTGACTAGTAAGTATAAGCTAGCTAATAATACACTGACTAGTAAGTATAAGCTAGCTAATAATACACTGACTAGTAAGTATAAGCTAACTAATAATACACTGACTAGTAAGTATAAGCTAACTAATAATACACTGACTAGTAAGTATAAGCTAGCTAATAATACACTGACTAGTAAGTATAAGCTAACTAATAATACACTGACTAGTAAGTATAAGCTAACTAATAATACACTGACTAGTAAGTATAAGCTAACTAATAATACACTGACTAGTAAGTATAAGCTAGCTAATAACACACTGACTAGTAAGTATAAGCTAACTAATAATACACTGACTAGTATAAGCTAACTAATAATACACTGACTAGTAAGTATAAGCTAACTAATAATACACTGACTAGTAAGTATAAGCTAACTAATAATACACTGACTAGTAAGTATAAGCTAGCTAATAATACACTGACTAGTAAGTATAAGCTAACTAATAATACACTGACTAGTAAGTATAAGCTAACTAATAATACACTGACTAGTAAGTATAAGCTAACTAATAATACACTGACTAGTAAGTATAAGCTAGCTAATAATACACTGACTAGTAAGTATAAGCTAGCTAATAATACACTGACTAGTAAGTATAAGCTAACTAATAATACACTGACTAGTAAGTATAAGCTAGCTAATAATACACTGACTAGTAAGTATAAGCTAGCTAATAATACACTGACTAGTAAGTATAAGCTAGCTAATAATACACTGACTAGTAAGTATAAGCTAGCTAATAATACACTGACTAGTAAGTATAAGCTAACTAATAATACACTGACTAGTAAGTATAAGCTAGCTAATAATACACTGACTAGTAAGTATAAGCTAGCTAATAATACACTGACAAGTAAGTATAAGCTAGCTAATAATACACTGACTAGTAAGTATAAGTATAAGCTAGCTAATAATACACTGACTAGTAAGTATAAGCTAGCTAATAATACACTGACTAGTAAGTATAAGCTAACTAATAATACACTGACTAGTAAGTATAAGCTAACTAATAATACACTGACTAGTAAGTATAAGCTAGCTAATAATACACTGACTAGTAAGTATAAGCTAGCTAATAATACACTGACTAGTAAGTATAAGCTAACTAATAATACACTGACTAGTAAGTATAAGCTAGCTAATAATACACTGACTAGTAAGTATAAGCTAGCTAATAATACACTGACTAGTAAGTATAAGCTAGCTAATAAGACACTGACTAGTAAGTATAAGCTAGCTAATAATACACTGACTAGTAAGTATAAGCTAACTAATAATACACTGACTAGTAAGTATAAGCTAGCTAATAATACACTGACTAGTAAGTATAAGCTAGCTAATAATACACTGACAAGTAAGTATAAGCTAGCTAATAATACACTGACTAGTAAGTATAAGTATAAGCTAGCTAATAATACACTGACTAGTAAGTATAAGCTAACTAATAATACACTGACTAGTAAGTATAAGCTAGCTAATAATACACTGACTAGTAAGTATAAGCTAGCTAATAATACACTGACTAGTAAGTATAAGCTAGCTAATAATACACTGACTAGTAAGTATAAGCTAGCTAATAATACACTGACTAGTAAGTATAAGCTAACTAATAATACACTGACTAGTAAGTATAAGCTAGCTAATAATACACTGACTAGTAAGTATAAGCTAGCTAATAATACACTGACAAGTAAGTATAAGCTAGCTAATAATACACTGACTAGTAAGTATAAGTATAAGCTAGCTAATAATACACTGACTAGTAAGTATAAGCTAGCTAATAATACACTGACTAGCAAGTATAAGCTAACTAATAATACACTGACTAGTAAGTATAAGCTAGCTAATAATACACTGACTAGTAAGTATAAGCTAGCTAATAATACACTGACTAGTAAGTATAAGCTAACTAATAATACACTGACTAGTAAGTATAAGCTAACTAATAATACACTGACTAGTAAGTATAAGCTAGCTAATAATACACTGACTAGTAAGTATAAGCTAACTAATAATACACTGACTAGTAAGTATAAGCTAACTAATAATACACTGACTAGTAAGTATAAGCTAACTAATAATACACTGACTAGTAAGTATAAGCTAGCTAATAATACACTGACTAGTAAGTATAAGCTAGCTAATAATACACTGACTAGTAAGTATAAGCTAACTAATAATACACTGACTAGTAAGTATAAGCTAACTAATAATACACTGACTAGTAAGTATAAGCTAGCTAATAATACACTGACTAGTAAGTATAAGCTAACTAATAATACACTGACTAGTAAGTATAAGCTAACTAATAATACACTGACTAGTAAGTATAAGCTAACTAATAATACACTGACTAGTAAGTATAAGCTAGCTAATAACACACTGACTAGTAAGTATAAGCTAACTAATAATACACTGACTAGTATAAGCTAACTAATAATACACTGACTAGTAAGTATAAGCTAACTAATAATACACTGACTAGTAAGTATAAGCTAACTAATAATACACTGACTAGTAAGTATAAGCTAGCTAATAATACACTGACTAGTAAGTATAAGCTAACTAATAATACACTGACTAGTAAGTATAAGCTAACTAATAATACACTGACTAGTAAGTATAAGCTAACTAATAATACACTGACTAGTAAGTATAAGCTAGCTAATAATACACTGACTAGTAAGTATAAGCTAGCTAATAATACACTGACTAGTAAGTATAAGCTAACTAATAATACACTGACTAGTAAGTATAAGCTAGCTAATAATACACTGACTAGTAAGTATAAGCTAGCTAATAATACACTGACTAGTAAGTATAAGCTAGCTAATAATACACTGACTAGTAAGTATAAGCTAGCTAATAATACACTGACTAGTAAGTATAAGCTAACTAATAATACACTGACTAGTAAGTATAAGCTAGCTAATAATACACTGACTAGTAAGTATAAGCTAGCTAATAATACACTGACAAGTAAGTATAAGCTAGCTAATAATACACTGACTAGTAAGTATAAGTATAAGCTAGCTAATAATACACTGACTAGTAAGTATAAGCTAGCTAATAATACACTGACTAGCAAGTATAAGCTAACTAATAATACACTGACTAGTAAGTATAAGCTAGCTAATAATACACTGACTAGTAAGTATAAGCTAGCTAATAATACACTGACTAGTAAGTATAAGCTAGCTAATAATACACTGACTAGTAAGTATAAGCTAGCTAATAATACACTGACTAGTATAAGCTAACTAATAATACACTGACTAGTAAGTATAAGCTAGCTAATAATACACTGACTAGTAAGTATAAGCTAACTAAAAATACACTGACTAGTAAGTATAAGCTAACTAATAATACACTGACTAGTAAGTATAAGCTAACTAATAATACACTGACTAGTAAGTATAAGCTAGCTAATAATACACTGACTAGTAAGTATAAGCTAGCTAATAATACACTGACTAGTAACTATAAGCTAGCTAATAATACACTGACTAGTAAGTATAAGCTAACTAATAATACACTGACTAGTAAGTATAAGCTAGCTAATAATACACTGACTAGTAAGTATAAGCTAGCTAATAATACACTGACTAGTAAGTATAAGCTAGCTAATAATACACTGACTAGTAAGTATAAGCTAGCTAATAATACACTGACTAGTAAGTATAAGCTAACTAATAATACACTGACTAGTAAGTATAAGCTAGCTAATAATACACTGACTAGCAAGTATAAGCTAACTAATAATACACTGACTAGTAAGTATAAGCTAGCTAATAATACACTGACTAGTAAGTATAAGCTAGCTAATAATACACTGACTAGTAAGTATAAGCTAGCTAATAATACACTGACTAGTAAGTATAAGCTAGCTAAATGTCATTTAATAAGTATCACGTTTAAATGGAGTTAATGTAAACCCGGGACTTCGCCTGTTGGGGGCATGGGGGGGGGAATTGGAGCATGCGCAGTAGGTTAGCACATGCAACGTAGTCCGCGCCAGAAAGCGAGCAGCAGCAAAGCATTCGCTACGCTCATCTCTACTAATCTCAAATACTAATCGCTGCCATGAGCTACCCCCCCAACTACTACTCGATGCCGGGCCCTTCGCACGAAGACCCGTCCACGTACTGGTCCCGTCGGCTGGATCCTTTCCAGTTAGACGTAGACACTGCAGTGGAGAGAGCACTGGACGCAGCACTTCCCCGCATTGTTGAGCAAGTTACAAGAGCGGCTGAAGTCGCTCGAGCGAGACACACCACTTCCGACTCGGGGCCGCAGCAGTCCGACCAAGGGCAGCGGACCAACCAAGAACAGCAGTCCAACCCATCCCAATCTCAATCACAGCATGAGCCTAGTCAAGGTACTAAGCACACACAGCTACCTAAGCACTCCTCAAATCGGCGACTACACGGGCGGGGGACGGATCGGACACCCGGGCATGCGACGGCGCCTCACTCGCAAACAACGCGACGAGACCAAGAACAGCATACTAGGCGCGCCATAGCGCGGAATGCGACAGAATATGTGCGCCTCACGGACTCCAACACGTACAATGACTATTGTAAGCGCAATCAGTATTTGATGCCCGCGCCCGGGTGTGCCTTGCTTGAGTCCATCCGCGCCCGCGCGTCCGATCCCGCTTAGGTCGATAGCCGCTAAAACAGCAACCCGGTCCCCCCCCGCCCCCCCCCCAGATTAGCCCTCTGCTCTCCCTCACGCGCTACTCACCAGCTTGCGCTGCAGCTCTCCATGGGCAGGCTGCCCGCCTAGTGCGCTAGGGGTCGGATTGCGCTATCCCCTCACTGCTTACAAGCGCTATAACCCGAGCATCTTGTCGCGCTCATTCTAGTTCACCCCCTGCGGCACAAAGGAAACAGCAGGCATGGCAGGGGCTTGCTCCGCTAAGGCACCCACAAGTGGTTCCCCGCTTAAACCTGACACCCGTGTCGCTACCCAGTCACGCCCCCTAATGTCCTCCTACTACCATGCCCCCATGCCAACTGTGACGTCGCTTCTCTCCTACCTACCCACAGCATCCCAGGTCAGGGCATTAGCAGGCGTCGCCATCATTGACCAGGAGGAACAGCAGCCGGCAAATGGCGCCACTGACAACACTACTCCTCGCCCGAAAGCTCTGCCATTCCGTCTTTCTTCATCAATCCCAATTATACCAGCAAAGCTGGTCACAAAAATTCAGTCGCTGCAGTTCATCGAACTCAAGGAATTCCTGCCAGATAATGTTGAGCTGATAAAGAAGCTGGAGGCAATAGACCGAGCAGCGTTCACTGGCGTACCACCCAGCCAACGCCCAAAACTGAGGGACATTCCAAACATCGCGGCCTGGGCGTACTGCTTTAGCCAGTACCTAGCGGTTTTGGCGGTTTCACATCCGCACCTGATCAAGGATAGGTTAGCTTATATGTGCCTACTGATATCTGAGGCACGCAGGAATGGGGGAAGAGGCTGGAGCGACTACGACACCTTATTCCGCCAACATGCTGCAGTTGGCGATCAGGACCCCGCCTGCCCAGAAGCGCGGATGGACTGGTCAAGGCTAGACGCCTCCCTGCATGCCACATATCTGGTGGGAGGCAGGGACAGAGATGGTCGCCAATGTCGCCTCTGCGGTGGAGTGGACCATGAAGCAGACTCATGCGCACTAAAAGCCCTGATGAGCCACAGTCGCCCGGAACCCCGCCCACCGTCCATGGTGGCACCTTCCACCCCACTCTCCCATCACAAATCTCGCCAAAAGTATCTATCAGGCTCGTCCCCCATATGCATTCAGTGGAACAGGGGAGAGTGCACCAGAGAGGTGTGCAGGTACCGCCACACTTGTGCAACCTGCCCAGGGGAGCACCGTGCATCAGAATGCCCCAAGACGGAACAGGACTCTTTCTATAAAAGAGCCGCGGGGCGTCGTCAACACTCTAACCAGTAAGACACCACTGCTACCACGGGCACGTAGTGGAAGGACAGGAGATCTCTCGCTGAAACCCATGTATAGCGGCATTTGTATTTATCCCATGTATAACCGCTCACTATCCCATCTATAGCCATTGCACCATGGCAGAGAATGCGCTGACTAAACTTGATTATGTTCTGTCATAATTCTGCACCCTGTGTTGGATCAATAATAATTAATTTATATAATTTATGAAGTGAATAATAGCGCCACAGGGGGCAGAGCTCACAAGCCTGCGCAGTTCAGTACCAAATGTATTTGTGTCTTGTCTTCCTCTCACCACAGTGGTCACCCCGTCCATGCTAAGAGCCTGCAATATCCAGTATGGCAGATACCGCTACATGAAAGACTTACTGGCCCTGGACACCTGCATCCCCACCGATAACCATAGCCCACTCGCTCATCCATTATCCCAAGTGGTCACCCCAGTCAACCGGGAAGCATGGAAGTGGGCGATGGCGGACTTCCCGGATCAGCGGCTATCCTCCTACCTGCTAGGAGGATTCACGGAGGGCTTCAGAATCGGCTTCAACCGCCAAAAAGTCACCCTAAGGTCCTCACACCGTAACATGCGCTCAGCAGCGGAACACCCAGAGATTATTGATGAATATTTAGAAGAGGAAATCGTGTCTGGCAGGATACTGGGTCCCCTAGCAGCACCGCTTCATCGGGCTCAAGTGAGCCCCATGGGGGTCATCCCCAAAAAGCACAGAGCTAACAAGTGGCGGCTGATATTTGACCTCTCTTCCCCAAAGGACCACAGCGTAAACGATGGCATAGACAGAGACGCGTCCTCAATCCACTATGCAGGCATCGATGAGGCCATAGCCATGGTACAGGAGCTCGGGCGTGGCTGTCTCCTTGCAAAGCTGGACCTAAAGAATGCCTACAGGACAGTTCCTGTGCACCCAGATGACAGACCTCTACTGACTCTCAAGCACAGAAATGCCACCTTTATGGAAGCAGCCCTTCCATTCGGTTTAAGATCTGCTCCTAAGATCTTCTCGGCCACAGCAGACGCTCTGCTCTGGGTGATGGCTACCAGAGGAGTGAGGTACGCCATCCACTACCTAGATGACTTCCTATTCGTGGGACCCAGCGGGTCAGACTCCTGCGATGCAGACCTAACAACGGCACTACAAACCTGCGCTGACCTAGGTATCCCAGTGTCTCCTCAAAAAATAGAAGCGCCGTCAACAGTGCTGTCATTCTTAGGCCTGACCTTCGACTCAGAACGTGGGGAGCTCCGTCTACCGGACGACAAACTTCAACGTCTGAGGATGGAGCTAGTCAGATGGCTGGACAGGAGGGTCTGCATAAAGAGAGACCTACTCTCCCTAGTCGGCTCTCTTCAGCACGCAGCAGCCGTAGTCCGTCCGGGCCGCCCATTCGTACGCCATCTCATCGACCGGGCCAAATCAGTACGTCACGACCATTTTAATCTCAGACTCCACGCGCCCTCTCGCTCAGACATCCTATGGTGGCACCTTTTTTTATCAAGGTGGAATGGAATCAGCATCATCCCAATGGCCCAGACTCAGATCTCGCTAACTTCAGACGCATCAGGCTCTTGGGGTGGAGGTGCCTTCTGGGGAAGACAATGGTTTCAGCTGCAGTGGCCAACCTCACTACGATCTGCGAACATCGCAACATTGGAGCTAATCCCCATAGTGGTAGCAGTAGCTGTTTGGGGCAAGAATTGGCGCCTAGCACATGTAACATGTCACTGCGATAATGAAGCAGTCGTTCGCGTGTTGAACAAGGGGTCAGCAAAGGACCCAGCTCTAGCTCAACTTCTCCGCTGCTTGGCATTCTACCTAGCTCATTACGACATTTCACTATCAGCTCTGCACGTGACAGGGGCCAGCAACACAGCAGCCGATGCGCTTTCACGCAATGACCTCATGACATTCTTTGAATCCCTTTCACAGGCTCCCCCAAGTCCCATCCCGACTCCAATCCCTCAGGAAGTATTCCAACTGTTAGTCCTAGAGAGGCCCGACTGGACCTCCAGTCGCTGGAGACAGCTGTTTCCAACTACTATTCCAAGGGCATAGCGGACTCGACAGCCAAGACCTACCTCTCTGCCAAGAGGAGATACTCTAAGTTCTGTTCGTCATGGAGTCTCCCGACCACCCCTCTGTCAGAGTCAACACTGTGCAGGTTTGTTTCAAGCTTGGCTATGGAAGGGATCAAACACTCTTCGATAAAGTGCTACCTCTCTGCGGCTAGACACCTCCAAATCACAGCTGGTCTGGCTGATCCATTCGCAGGCGCCCAATGGCCCAGATTAGCTTACGTCCTTAAAGGGATCAAGAGAGATCAGTCCAAGTCATCGCAAACTCGTCCCCGCCTACCAATCACGCCAGAAATTCTCGAAAAGATTCAAGCTACCTGGCTGAGTCAGTCACCACTGCCGTTCGACAAACTGATGCTGTGGGCTGCATTCACGCTAGGTTTCTTTGGATTTCTAAGGGCAGGGGAATTCACGATCCCATCTGACACGGCGTTCGACCCAGACACCCACCTAACGTTCAGCGATATAGCAGTAGATAGCCGGCAATCCCCATCAGTGGTGAGGGTGAGAATCAAGTGCAGCAAGACAGACCCATTCAGGCAGGGAGTCAACATTTTCTTGGGCAAGACCGACCGTCAGCTCTGCCCCGTATCTGCAATGGTCTCCTTCCTGGCCGCCCGAGGGAGCGGTCAGGGCCCGCTGCTCCATTTCCAGGATGGCCGTCCGCTCACCAGGCAACGACTGGTCTCGGCTCTACGGGAAGCACTATCCCAAGCTAACATCCAAGAGGACGAATCTTCATTTAGTGGTCACAGCTTCCGCATTGGGGCGGCAACTGCTGCAGCCAGGAGAGGTCTGGAAGACTCCATGATAAAGATGTTAGGCCGTTGGGAATCGGACGCTTACCACAGATACATACGAACGCCGAGGAGTCAACTAGCCAAAGTATCATCAACTCTCGCTGCGCCAGCCGCTATCCAGGACCGCAGTATTCTCCCCAAGCATCCTAAAGACAAGCACAAGCACTCCCGCTGACTCAATTCCATTATATCACATTTAATAGATGTGTGCATACAACACTGGTTCTGTCACCTCCACTATGTCCTGTACCCAGAATCAGAGTTATGGTTATTCATTTTTTTTTGACATTGGGGGGATAGGGTACGGTAGTTACAGGTACATTATTGAAGGGAGTCCCAAGTTTCGCCACCTGGGGTGACTCGCTCGGGTGGGCCGTCCGGTGCGCAGCACCATCACTTATTCCCCCTTCAACAACCTGAAAGCTTACGCCATACAGTTACTATACATTTAGACAGCTACACATCATACCTAAAGCTGAGGTGGTTCCCATCGCGCTATATGATGCAGCAGGTTGGACTGAAAGAACTAAATAAATGCTATGCACTCGCTAACCGGACTGCCCTCCCGGGAGCCCTTGGGTGTGCACCTGCCAACCCCCTCAACGATGGGGTTGAAGAAAGGTAAGTGAAAAAGGGTTTTCTTCAGAAGGGATACTCATAGGGGTTAAGGGTGATTCATCAACAGGGTTCCGCCCTCCAAGAGGGCGGGCTGCTAAGTGAGGGAATTTAGATTAAATGTCATTTAATAAGTATCACGTTTAAATGGAGTTAATGTAAACCCGGGACTTCGCCTGTTGGGGGCATGGGGGGGGGAATTGGAGCATGCGCAGTAGGTTAGCACATGCAACGTAGTCCGCGCCAGAAAGCGAGCAGCAGCAAAGCATTCGCTACGCTCCCACCCCACCCTCCCCTGTGCTCTGTAGCATAGGTATCATAACTTCAATAGTAGTTAAGTTAGGTAGAGTAACTCATGTATGATTATTCTCCGTCCGGGAGGAGGAGGTTTACCTCTCCCCCTGGGCGTGATAGCACACCCTGGGGTCTCCGTGGGCCCAACATAGCTCGGAGGGTAGGGCCGTCCGGTGCGCAGCACCATCACTTATTCCCCCTTCAACAACCTGAAAGCTTACGCCATACAGTTACTATACATTTAGACAGCTACACATCATACCTAAAGCTGAGGTGGTTCCCATCGCGCTATATGATGCAGCAGGTTGGACTGAAAGAACTAAATAAATGCTATGCACTCGCTAACTGGACTGCCCTCCCGGGAGCCCTTGGGTGTGCACCTGCCAACCCCCTCAACGATGGGGTTGAAGAAAGGTAAGTGAAAAAGGGTTTTCTTCAGAAGGGATACTCATAGGGGTTAAGGGTGATTCATCAACAGGGTTCCGCCCTCCAAGAGGGCGGGCTGCTAAGTGAGGGAATTTAGATTAATAATACACTGACTAGTATAAGCTAGCTAATAATACACTGACTAGTAAGTATAAGCTAGCTAATAATACACTGACTAGTAAGTATTAGCTAACTAATAATACACTGACTAGTAAGGATAAGCTAACTAATAATACACTGACTAGTAACTATAAGCTAGCTAATAATACACTGACTAGTAACTATAAGCTAGCTAATAATACACTGACTAGTAAGTATAAGCTAGCTAATAATACACTGACTAGTAAGTATAAGCTAGCTAATAATACACTGACTAGTATAAGCTAACTAATAATACACTGACTAGTAAGTATAAGCTAGCTAATAATACACTGACTAGTAAGTATTAGCTAACTAATAATACACTGACCAGTAAGTATAAGCTAACTAATAACCGACCTGTGATAGTGGGAAGGTGAGGTTAGTGACAGTGGGAGGAGCTTACAGGTGCATCAGAGTCCACGCCTACACTCAGTCGAAGCATTCTCTCAATACGACCAGCGAAAGAGCTTGAGTTCGGCAGAGTGTAGCCTGATCTTAATATGGCGGTGTCAAACATCACTCGAGCAAGATCAACAGTTGTCTCATCGCTCTCATCCTTCTCAACACGACGCTGTAACTCCTTGACAAGAGGATGGCGAGGATTGATCT
>OZ024789.1:12109186-12134155 GCA_964017065.1 Haliclona indistincta | reverse complement strand
GGAGGGAGGGAGGGAGGGAGGGAGGGAGGGAGAGAGAGAGAGACAGCTGGAGTGAGAGAGAGAGAGAGATAGATAGAGAGAGAGGGAGGGAGAGTGTGTGTATGTATGTCTGTCTGTCTGTGTGTGTGTGTGTGTGTGTGTGTGTGTGTGTGTGTGTGTGTGTGTGTGTGAGCAAGTGAGAGAGTGACTCACGATGAGTGGTTTAGTATCCTTCATGAGTACCAGTGTGAGACAGTATGAGTTGAGTCCAGGTATGGACATGAGGATAGATGGATGGGTTGATGGCTGTGAGGTCACCTAGCGCTAGGAATACATCACGATCCAGCTTACATGGACATGAACTGAGAGAGAAACAGAGAGGAAAGCTACATGATGGTATAACCAACACGATAATGTCATAATCTTGAATAATGCATTATTGTTTGTGGAAGAATTTAGCGTTTCATCTTGTCAAGTGTGTGTCTTACACTGTGATGAAGACTTTTTTCTTACCAAGGAATGAAGAGTAGAAACCAACACCGAATTGACCAATCAGATCGCTTGCCGCCGATTGTGATGAAGCTTGTTGTAGCTTCTCCATGAACTCTGTTGTACCGGATTTAGCGATTGTACCAATATTCTGCTCAAGATCCCGTTTAGTCATTCCTGAGAACAAACAGAAAGATGAGTGAGTGAATGAATGAGAGTTAGTGTGTCGTCTGTGTGTGTGTGTGTGTGTGTGAGTGTGTGTGTGTGTGTGTGTGTGTGTGTGTGTGTGTGTGTGTGTGTGTGTGAGTGTGTGTGTGAGTCTCACCCTGTGATGTAGACCTTAGCAAGTGGAGTAGAGCGGGATGGCGCCATGATGTAGTCCCCTCTGAGTGGAGTCATGGATCCACCAGCCACCTCATGTGGACTAGTAAATGACCTCATCTCTTCTTCTCTATCTACGATAACCACCTCTTCACTCATCTCTGTGTCCTCCTTGGCTCCTAAAGTGAGTCCCTCTATAGCAGACACCAAATCATTATCAGCGACTGGAGCAGATACCAATACATCCTCCATATCTTCTAATCCATTAAACTGCCTCACTGCCGGCATTGTCACTATCAGGTGTATCTTGTGCTGTGGTTGATGGTGTTCGATGCTGGTCCCTCATCTGTGATAAGTGGTTCTCCAGTTTCATGAGTCCTTCAGGTTGAGACAGATCACAGTAGCACCCTAGGAACTCCCAGTATTCACGCCATCCCACTCCTCTGGTCTGAGCTATGGACCTGCAGTAACAATCACACTAGTAACATAGCAACTGAGATCAGAGGCATAGTGAGGGTATTATGGTACCTTCCAATCCTCTCCCAACCTCTGTCAGGATCTGATCGTTTGATGACACTAGCTTGTCTCCTGTCAGCACTACTAGTGGGAGAGCGCCATTGCTGGTACACTTCATGAGCCTACATGTATGGATCAGAATCAATGGCTAGTGTGTCATCTTACTAACTAGCCTTTGCTTCACTCATTGGTCCAGCAAGAGCGTGTCCTATCACAGGTGATGACAGCAGTGTCTCTCTCTCCTCAGTCGACTGTCCCTCCATCTTGCAGGGGCTGCCGAGATAAGGAGTCAGTGAGTTGTCAGTCGCTCTGATTACTGGTACATAATACAAGTCAGGATCTGTGAGAGAGAAGAGGAATCATGATCTCTGGTTTCTACTAGAATATGATGCACCTTTTAGCTAGGAGCTGTTTTATTCTCTGAGCAAGACCACTTGTCCTCTCCTTGGCTCGTCTACACACCACGTCCATGGCGGTCTCACCATCTCTGTTCCTGATGGTTCTATCAATGCTTGGTTGACCAACAAGGAAGGACACTATCTCCTCATAACCAAACCGACTAGCGATATGAAGAGGTGTGTCATTATTCTACACAACAAGGAGACACTATAATATCAGTATACACACACATCACATATACAGACCACTTAATGTAGTGGTCTGGACACGAGGCAATTTAAAACTCGCCGCAACGCATGTGTGTTTCTGCCAAATTAGACAAAGTTATCAAATGAAGTAGTATTCGAATCTGGTATACAGAACAGCTTTAGTTTGTGCTAAGTCGGTGAGAATGCACCAGAAGCCTTCGTACATAGCTTAAATTAGCCATTCATTGCTGTTTCAGGAAACGAACATGACGGAATACTGTGTAAAATTTTACCAATCGTAAGATGTTTTATAAAATTTGGGCCATGCACAGACAGGCCATCTCCCCAGCAGAGAGAGCTGCCTGGAGGTGAGGCTACCACACACAAGACTCACTATCTTGTCCTGCATGTTCACGTCTCTTTGCTCTAGTCTCAGCACTATCGTCAGGATAGATCAACTCCCAAAATCGACTGCTCTCTATAATAGCAATCACCTCCTTACACACCGCTAGCTGGCACTGAGATGCACCACAGTGGAGTGCATTGGAACGTGTTGGGATCTGAAGAATCCCTGGAGTGTCGCCTGAAGTGATGAGATGACGTGGATTGTCCCAAACCACGTCAGCAAACTCAGCTGCTTTGCCGTCTTCTATTAGCTTACGAAGACGAGACAGATCCTGGGATACCTGTTAGCCTTTTCAGATATTGTTGCTGCATCAGTCGTGATTTCAGACTGTTCCTCGTGTGTTTGCAAGGTAAACCCAGTCAGCTCTACCTCATCCTGTGTCAGGCTGGCAGCTGGCGGTGCAGACTCCACTATGGTGAACCGTATACTCCTGGTCAGTGGAAGACTCTTTACAGCTACCATGCAGCGCCTCTGCTTTAGAGCCATAGTAGGGAGAACTATGGTAGTGCCGTCCATTAGTACACCTGTACCATATGCATCTTCTGGTCGAGCTAGCTGAGCTGCAGCTACTGGACTAGCTAGTGTCGTGCGGGCTGAGTGTCGTCTTGACGCGGCTCTACACTCATCAGTGTCGTCTCAGCTTCCTAATGAGTAGACTGCGGGTAGAGGGAGTCACCGGCTGAGTGATGGAGTAGGCAGTGAGTAGCTCCCGTAGTTCAGCATCACTGAGCTCTCCCAAAGTGCATGACGTTTCCGCCGCGGTGTCCGCCATGCTGGTATTCTATTAGAAGCGCATCAAAAGAAGTTTATGGTCACTCCCACGCAGCTAACAGAGCTCTCGTTCACTTTCTTTTCGGCTTCCTCCTCCATCATGTCCGCTCCTCAGCAGCAGCGAGCTCGAGGAGGTGAGTTCATGAGTTGTGTCAGGTGTTCAAACAGTGACTGATTGTTACTCCTCACAGTGTATCGATGGAGGGAACCCGCTGGTCGCAGTGATCACAGCACAGCTGCTGTTGGCGACCATCTTTACCTGTGGGCTGGATACCAGGATGGAATGCCTAAGGTGCACGATAGCGCTGAGAAGCGTCAGTTTTTCTCCAGTGTGGAGGTGTTCAACGTGAACACTGGTTGCTGGGAGCAGAGCACCACTAGTGGAACACCTCCACTGGGAGTGGAGGGCTATTCCTGTGTTGCTGTCAGGAATGAGCTGCACTATTTCGGTGGTCGCTGTGGTCACGGTGTCTGCTACCACAACAGTGTTCACACACTGAGCACCTCCACCCTGCAATGGAGGATGTTGGCTCCCTCAACAACAGAAGATGGGGCACCAATGCAGAAGGAATGGTGTGGAATGGTGCACTTCACTGATGGAGAGGAGGACCTCTTGTATGTGGTGGGAGGGCTGGGTTTTGCTGTCCCATCATCACCACAACATGGAGCACAGTATCAAGAATCAATGCATGATAGTGGTGTATGTACCAATGAACAACACATTTTCTCTCTGTCCACAAGTGAGTGATACTTTTGTGTTGTGTCAGTATAGTGCTCTTATAGTATAGTGAGTAGCCTCGTTCATAGACCCATCTCTCATAATGAGAGAGATGATAATACATGTTGTCTCAAAGTTACTGTTTATGTGTTACAACTCATGAGTTGTTATTGTCCTCCAGATGATGGGTGGAGCTCACCAGTAGTCACAGGACAAGCTCCTCCTCCATGTTATTATTTCACACTAACAGCAGTGGAAGGGAAGAGGGCTGCCATGTTTGGTGGTTCCACTTCATCAAGCTACTGGTCTGATGATTTGTATATTGTAGATCTGGAGAGACATTCTGTGGTGAGTGCTGTATGCATGGACACTGTATGAATAGTATAGCACTGATTTGTGGCTCCACTCTTGTGTGATCTAATCACATCATATTGATCTCATAATCACTGAGTACTGATACACACAATCATTATAATACATTCTTCATACATATCATCATTTGAGTATTCCGGCATTGCTCCAATCTTGCACAACATCAGTGTAGCAAGCATATTGCATTAGTCTATAGCCTGTGATATTTCTAGGAGTCTATGATATCTTTGTCTTCTCAGAACTGGAGCAAGATTAAGAAACCAGTTAGTCAGTCTGTCCAATGGCCTGAGAGGAGACGTGCCCATGCTGCATCACACATTACTGGTCCTGTGTTTGTGATGAGTGGAGGAGATAGGGGTCGTACACTGAGTGATCTGAGTGATATGTGGTTATATGATACTAACCAATGGATCAAGGTATTTCACATGAATTTAGTTACAACCTGCACATTGTGAATGTGCTCACACATTGTGTACTAACAAGATGATCGTGACATTTCACAGAATGATGAACTGTACAATAGACTAGCATTAAACCACAACCAAGTTAATTAGTCATAACTAAGTTATTTAGTAATAATCTATCTATCTAGTCTATTGTAATCTATGTGTGTGAGGAATAGTTCCACTTGACTTGAGAACCTTATAATTTGATTCTATTATAATGAGATACTGTGCATGTCATGTAGTATTGTATGGTTCATATAATGTGTTGTTTTATTGTGTTCTATAGCTACCATCACTACCTGATTCAGTGACACGACGATGGGAGCACTCAGTGTCAGTGTTTCATCTAGGAGCCCACTGTGTCTGGATACTAGTGTTTGGAGGATTTAAGTGCAAGGCTGGCACTAGTGTTATAGAGCTAAGTGAGCACAGTGTGTGTCCATGCAGTAATCAGCAGTAGCTACAGCAGCTGATGCACACACTGACAGTGGTGGACTGCACATAACAGCTCATCTCCTCCATACAGTCCAGGACGCTATTGGGCAGTGGTGTGTGGAGAGAGTGATGGAGAGAGAGACACTGAGCAACAACACAGAATACCAGAAGAGACTGAGAGAGGCCAGGATAAAGGGATCACCTCATGAGAGGATTAAGTTGAGAATATCAGAACTAGACACTGAAAGAAATCGACTACAGCAACAGGTTAGTGTGACCATTGGTCAGATCTAGATACAGTCAATATTGTAGAGTGTGTAGTGAGTGAGCTGTTTCCTTCATTAGCTACAGGAGTGTAAGAAGTCTTATCAGAGGAGGATCAGTGAGGTGGAGGAGGAGGTTAGAGTGCTCAGACTCCAGGTTCTGGATCAGGTGAAGCAGGTGTGTGTGGTTGGTGACAGTGGTTGATGTGTTGTGGTGTTCACAGCAACATGAGACCAATATTGATGAGAGAGATGAGAAACAAGACAAACATGGTTAGTAACAATCACACACACACCTGTCCTGTCCTGTTGTTTAGGTACCGTAAAACGGTCACCCGACTCCCACAAAGTGGGAGAGTGTAAGAGAGAGTGCTTGTGTTACATCTGTAACTTGATGTTCCGAGAAACTGGATGGCAGGGATTGAAAGACTATTGTCCAGGGCAACGATGCACAGAGAAGCCTCCTTTTCTTGCAAACCACCTCAAGTAAGAAGAGCAATGTACAGCACCCTTCTGCTCGCTGATGGGCTTGCTTCTCTCGTCCAAACACTTATGTCTCTTTTTATCGCTTTCTCTCCGGAAGCTCCTGTGGCAAACTGTGCACATCACACGGTTTAGCTGGGGGTCTGTCTGTGGTTGTTGCTGGGGTCGCTTGTCATCATCATCGTCATCGTCGTCTGGTTTGCATTGATATCGCCAACTAGCTCTATCTTGTACCTTCTCGTACCATTTGGCCTCAGAAATGCCAATCTCTTTGAGATCTTTTCGAAGCACATCTCTCCATCGCCTGCGTGGTCCACCTCTAGGTCGAGATTGAGGCAGCCAGCCGAAGAGAACCCTTTTGGGAACGCGATAACTAGGAAGTCGGCCCAGATGACCTAGCCATGCAAGTCTTTGCTGTGACACCACAGTTGAGATCGATCTCGAGTCACCCCACCTCCTCCTTACTTCCTCTGAGGAGATTTGTTGTTTCCACTGCATGTCACACACACACACACACACGCACACACAAAACATGTACAAGCTTCATGTAATGATATTCATCACTGCACTGTGGTTTGTGGTTATGCTAATTAAATATTATGATCTACTGACTTTATATGTCTTCTTTTTCTCCACAAAAAAATCACACAATTTGACAGAACCAGCTAAAGAGACATCACGTGAACTTACCTCAGAGGATGGTAACCACACACTGAGGCACAGTCGATCACTATACTAATATCTCTCCCTCCCTCTCTCCCTCCCTTCCTCTCTCCCTCTCCTTCCCTCCCCCTTTCTCTCCCTCTCTCCCTCTCTCTCTCCCTCCCTCCCTTCCTCTCTCCCTCTCCTTCCCTCCCCCTTTCTCTCCCTCCCTCCCTCCCTCTCTCCCTCTCTCCCTCCCTCTCTCTCTCCCTCCCTCTCTCCCTCCCTCCCTCTCTCCTTCCCTTCCTCTCTCCCTCTCTCCTCACTTCGTCTCTCCCTCCCTTCGTCCCACTCCCTCTCTCAGTCATTCATGCTTATGAAGACAGTCTTCGACTTAGCAAGAAGAGAGAGCAGGAGCTAATGGAAAAGCTCAATGCTGCTCAGCGTGATTCACAGGAGAAGGATCAGAAGTGCTCTAAACTAGAGGATGATATGTATGACATGCAGAAGAAGATGGCTGCTAGCAGAGACGACTATGGACAGCAACAAGAGCTGCTAGAAAAACTGCAACAAAAGAGTAAGTAGACTGTGATGGGAGGAGTCTGCATGTGGAATGTGTTCTCATTGTAGCTGCACAGACTAAGCTAGCAAGTGATGTGACCACTCAGGTGGACCTCACTGCAGATGGTGAGTATCTCTATACTGTAGCTCTGCATCTCACTGTATATGCATACTGTGATAGTCATCCATGAGTGTGAGACCAAGCTGACAGCTAGTGAGACCAAGCTGACAGCTAGTGAGGAGGAACAGCAAGAGCTTCTAAGAGTATTGGAACAAACCAAGAGAATGGCCTATGCTAGAGATCAACATATCTCAATGTTGGAAAGTGATGGTCAACTGATGCTAGAGAAATGTGAGTATTAGAGCGAGTGATTAACCAGCTCATCATTGCTAGTGTCACTGTGTATAGTTGATCAACTGAAGAGGAGGAACCAGCAGCTGCTAGAAGGTGAGTGATGCTGCCCAGCTCACAGCTGCTGCTAGTAGCTCACTATACTGTAGCTATCAAACCAAGATCTGTCGTTGATGCTAGTGTCCAGGCGAACTATCTCAACACAGCGCCAGGTTAGCTACTGCAGTGCATAATGCATCTCCTTCAGTTTGTGACTGTGCATGTGGTGCAGACTTCCTGCGTGGTGTTGAAGTGTACAGGGAGACTGTACTGGAGGTTGTGGGAGACAAGCCTCAGAAAGTAGAGTGGCCTGGCTATGGGTTCTTCATTGAGATCCCTGAAGGTGCTGTTCCTCCTGGAGTGACTGTCAGTGTGGGCGTGAAGGTGATTCTAGCCGGCCAGTTTAAGTTCCCTGAGAACAGGCAGTTGATCAGTGCCATCTACTGGGTCTCATCCAGCATAGAGTTCATAAAAGAGGTGTCTGTCAACATACAGCATTGCGCTGTTGTACGCAGTGAGGATCAATGCTCCCAGTTCAAGTTCATCATCGCCAAGTGCTCACAGAGTCAACTGCCGTACAGATTCCGTGAACGAGAGGGATTGTTTAGCTCACACACTCAGTATGGAGCCATCAAGCTGAAGCAGTTCTCATTACTAGGAGAAACAGCATCAGAGGATACAGACACACTCTGTACAGCCTTCATGTTCTACAAGCAACGACTAGCCAGTCCTCTGACTGTTGATTTCCACTTTGTGATTGTGAGAGATCTGGAGCCCAATCAACAGGTTTGTGAAATCAGCTGTAGCTGAATGCACTTATTGAATCCTCTGCTTTACACAGGAAGTAGAACAGAAGTATGAGAAGTGGAGTTTAGACTGTACTACACTCCCTATTAGCGTTGATGACAACCCTAGTCCTGTGATCGAGCTTGATCAGCAAGAACAGGAAGTTGGTCCATGGACAATACTCCCTCTGGCACCTCCTTCTCAGGTATTGGAAGTGCATGAACCTTAGCCTCGTACCCACTACCCAGGGCTTCTTCAACGAAGGCCTGGAATATATAGTGCATACACATGTGCGTTAATTTACTTTACTTCACGGTAAATTTCATAAACTTCCTGATACATTGAAACTACTAGACATCTCTTGTGACGTATACAGCATGGACATAGACTTATCACAGCTTGATGAAAAAGTTCTTCGCCTAAAACCAAACTTTTTGACCTTTCTTGAGGGTAATAACTGTATCATCGAGAAAACATTTACTTCAGAATTTTATACAGTGTGTTCATGTCTAACACTTAGCTGACAATGGATCACGATCGAGAAATCGCGGAATTTATATCGCCATTTCGCTAAAAACTAAGTTCAAAAGGCACATGCCAGGAGAATTTCACGAATGTTCGTGGGTGTTTTGGTCTCGACACTGCTCTTACTTACACTGCATTGCACTGCTATTAGTTATGTGGGATGGTGGGAGGAAGGGTGGGTGGGAGGAAGGGAGGGTGGGAGGAAGAGAGGGTGGGAGGATCGAACAGACATGTACGTGAGGAAGGGAGGGTGGGAGGGAGGATATAAATCAGACATGTGAGGGAGGGAGGCAGGAGACGTTTGAGTAGTAAGGGGGAAAGGGCGTGTGATGCTGATCATGTGCTTTATAAAGTTTATGTTTTGTTAAGGTGGCGGGATACCATTTTAATGAGATTCATGACTTTGCAAGTGGCTATTTCTTTTTAAGCCAAGTCTATCTGTGCAGACGGAGTTGCAGTGTGCGCTTTGTTTGTCTATAGATAGGCATCGATAATAGCAAGTTTCAGCCACGTAGTGTTCGCCATCACGGAACGACGAGCTCGCCTGTGAAGACTAAACACGATCGAGTTTTTACAATTTTTCTTTAGTTGTATGAAACGTACGAAGTTAAAACTGCTCATGCAAGCTCATCTTCCATTCGTGGAGGAGCCTGTGTATCGATTTCGCCGAGCAATGCTCGTACGCGATACTGCAGCTACGTACTGCCAGACATGAACCTTAGCCTCGTACCCAGGGCTTCTTCAACGAAGGCCTGGAATATATAGTGCATACACATGTGCGTTAATTTACGTTACTTCATGGTAAATTTGCGTAGATTTCTCCGTGATACTTGGCTATAGCCACGTGATGAATCAAGCCTTAGTGTAAATTAAAATTCGCAAAGCCAGTGCTCATCTACGACATGGGGTTAGCTGTTTTTGTGTCTTGCACGAGATATAGTAAACATCTCGCTTCAATTAAGACTACTAAGCGCACACGTGTTTCTTAATCACACGCATGCTCTTACAGTATATACCTGACCTAATTACCTAAGAAGTGCACTGCAATAATAGTATTGCTGCTTTAACGGATCATTTGTTACTAGAGATTTGTAGTAAGTAAAATAAGTCAGCCATGTAGCATTTATTATTGTGCTTTTACATGGAATGCATGAGTGCATGTGTTATGGCTATGTGCAATCATGTGGAAATGAAACTAACTGAGATGAGCTAACATCCTCAAAATATGGTATAAAATTTCCATGCAACAAATGACTTGTTATAAACACATAACCATTATTGCAGTGTGCTTTATGATTGGTGCGTGGTCGTGGTTTGTGACACCAATATTCCACATTCATTTCCTCAGATCTCTAAAGCTGTTATCAAGAACTACCAAATTGGTAGAAGAATCCCTCACTGTGGATTTGAGTTAGAGCTGTTGTCAGAGCAAGTTCAACGACTGCGTCACAAAGTGGTCATTAAAGGAGTTCCTTCTCCCAACAGCTTCCACATACGCTATCCTCAGCCTGAAGGTGATAAAGCTACTGCAGGTAATTATCAAGCATAGTCAGGTTTACTGAATAATGATCATTCTATGCAGTGTCTTCTGTGAGTACAGCATCAGTAGCAACACAACCCTCAGCTACACCACCGCAGTCACTGCCTGCCCAGCAGCCATCAGCACTAACACCACAACAGAGAACACCAGGTAACTACTGATGACATTCACTGCATGATCTTCATTTTTGGTGTTTTAACACTTTGACAGACAAGGCTGCAGCATATTCTCAAGCTCCATCCATCCCTAAACTGATGAGCTTAGTTGCTAAGAAGATACCGACCAAGTGGTACGATATAGGAATGCAACTAGAGATTGAAATACCAACTCTGGAAGCATTTGAGCAACAGACCAGCGATCAAAAGCGTCTCTATAGCAAGGTGTTTGACCAATGGAAACGAGAGCAAAAGGTTCCATTCACCTGGGAGACTATCATCGACACACTAGAGGAAGCTGATGAGAACAGTACAGCTGCTGGGATCAGGGAATGGCTGAATAAAACACAATGACTCACATCAGGACTCCTTCTTACATGCACTATAGATCAGTATAACATGCAGTCATGTAGTTATCATTGTAGCCACACTATAGCTATTATTAATGAGTATGATAATTTTTTTAGTGTATAACATATCAGTGTGCAATAATTGATTGCTGCAAAACTCCCCTATAGTCGAGATTGCATATAGAGATGGTGCAAGGGGAAGAGCTAGAGAGTAACTTACTGTGGTGGTATTTATTGTGGTGACTGCAGATACCTAGGGCAACATCAAGGCTCTTGAAGCTGTTGGAAAAAGAACTAGATATAGAGCAGATACTGAGCTCATTCAAATTGACATGATTTTGCTACTACTAAGACCCAAAATGTGAATTTCTGCACAGAATTGAGACTGATGAGTTGGCTGTTATTAATATTATTAATGTAACATGAAAATGCTTGAACTTTGTTAGGGATTCAAGTGCATTCACAGTTAGCAATTACATCACGCACAAACAACAATGATTAATCATGAGGTATAGCTCAATGCTAGTGCATCCACCATCATATCTTGATGTATTATAATTGACTATAGCTATATCACAGATTACACACTTCATCTTCACTTGTAGCCTCATTCATTCATAACAAGCTATGTTCATGTATTAACTCTTTAGTGACTGAATTATTTTGACGAAAATTCGGCTTGCTCTAAACTGACAGTTTGTCTTGCGATTTCTACAACATGCAGTACGCTAGCTGTTCCAAACTAGCACTGTTTTTTCCTGGCATGTCAAAGTTTACGACCATGCTCTAAACTCTGAGTTGGCCACTCCCAATTCGGAACTGAAGCCGCTTAAGTGCTGCGACCTCGTCATTTTTCAGCCAATTTTGGTCTCCGTTTAGCCCTGGTGACTGATACAAAAACCTGGTGGTGTCCAGGTGAGCAAACAGCATAGTTTAGACCATATTCTATGCCCAAGTATGCATTTCCGGGCATCCTGAAGCCCCAAAAATGCCGAAAGCGGCGAGGGGCTCCGCCCCTTCGAACCCCGGTTTAAAGGGGGGACACCCCCCTTTAAAAATCCCCCCGTTCTATATATTTTAGTGGGGAGGGCGCGGCGAAAAACAGGTGATTTTTTCAGGTAAAGTTAGCTTTTGCAATTAAACTTTATTTGATCTTTCTAGAGCACTTTTCCCACTATTTATGACGTCTACAGTAGGTGGAGTCAATTATGACGGCTAAATCCGTTATAGGCCTTAAAGGGTTAATGAGATGTAATTTATTTACAAAAATTGCTTGTACTAAAAATTAATTGAATACAGAATCTTCTAAAGTCTCTTCTCCTTCACTCTACTGGTGTGTCTGCTCTACAGCACATCTTTGGTAGCTGGTTGCTCAGACTGAGGGAAAGATTAGGATAACTCAGTAAAACACAGTATATCTCAGTAAACCTGCTGTATATTCTAGTAATCTCTTACGTACAGGCAGTATACTGTTTGACAGCTCATGCTAGTTTAATCATAACCTTGCTGGAACAAGGCAGCAATCATTCACAAGAAAAGATCACTTTAGTGCTATGATAAGACTCACCGTAGGCTCTGCCTTGACTGATTCAGGAGGAGGTGTGGTCTCCTCAACTTATGGCTCCGCCTCTACTTTTTTATCATCTTCTTGAGTGAATACCTATTCCTCAACCTGTGATAGTGGGAAGGTGAGGTTAGTGACAGTGGGAGGAGCTTACAGGTGCATCAGAGTCCACGCCTACACTCAGTCGAAGCATTCTCTCAATACGATCAGCGAAAGAGCTTGAGTCCGGCAGAGTGTAGCCTGATCTTAATATGGCGGTGTCAAACATCATTCGAGCAAGATCAACAGTTGTTTTATCGCTCTCATCCTTTTTAGCACGACGCTGTAACTCTTTGACAAGAGGATGGCGAGGATTGATCTCTAGTGTCTTCTTTTGAGTCAAATACCATCTGAGAGATAGATAGAGAAAGAAAAGCATCGTTACGATGATCGGATTATGTGTGTGAACAATTTATTGTTTTTTTTTACACACACACGTGCACGCGATCTCTCTCTCTCTCTCTCTCTCTCTCTCTCTCTCATCTCTATCTATCTCTGAGTCAATATCTTTTGCTTGTTGGTAAGCCTGTGCCTTTATGATGCCTTTTATGCCTTCCAAAAACTCTTAAATCTAAAATTGTGCAAGAAAGATCTGGCCATTATTTTTCAATATAATATAAACTGTTAACAGACTGTTAGCAAGCAGTGCAGCAATGTCAAAGCAAGTTGATTCCATTAACTGATCTACAAAGGAGCTTGCAAAAAAAACTAATTATAATTATTTCCACTCCCGATAAAACTAAAAATTAACACATAATGGTTATCACAATCTGTTATTTAATGAAGGCTATACTATTGATGTGGATGGCTGTTATATGTACATTCAGCAGTTAGTCTTCCTAAGATTATTACTTCCTGTAGCTCATTCATATTCATTACTTCCTGTGATGCAGACAGTGATAAATATCATTATAAAATCAAAGCGTATGATCTCCACGCCTATTTTAAACCATAAAATAAAAGCAGAGTGAGTAAGCATAACAGCTCATCAGCAGTTTTAAAAAAATTCTTCTTCCTGAAGACCACTGAATTCACTGTTTTTTCAGCTATGTCTGATCGTGGATACAGCGGTACTGGAGACAGGGCGGATCTAAACAACTACTCCAATCAGCTCAACCCAACCCACTCCGAGTACAGGGGAGGCACTACTAGCTACACTGGTGCTGGAACAACAGCTGACCTGAGCAACCACTCCAACCAGATGAACCCGAATAACTCCAGGTCTTCCGGTGGAAAGAAATGACCTGGTTTGATGGACACTAACTGGACTGGACCATACTGGATCATCATAGGCTCATATGCTGCTGCATTAGGGACGCACGGTAGTGCGTCCCTATGTAGGGATGGCCAAGAAAACAAAATGGCGGCTACAATGCATGTATTAGCGTTCAAACGCTGATATTTCACTTGGTGTTAAATTTTGTACGTCTAAGGACACTTAGGTCTGCCCTCTGGCGTTGCTCCATCCTCACAATAGTCTTAAGATTGCTCATAATGTTCATTGAAGTGACGAACCTGGAAACGGTGAAAATCGAGTTTCGTCATCTTCTTTCTTCTTCTTTCTTCAGCGCGCCTAGCGCCCTAACGCAAGTCATATGCTGGCCCAAACACCCATGAACAGTCGTGAAATTCTCCTGGCATGTGCCTTTTGAACTTAGTTTTTAGCGAAACGACGATATACATTTGACGAGCTCACGATCACGAACAGTTGTCAGCTAAGTGTTTGACGCCATTATTGTGATTACGTAATACGCACGTGACCAAACACACTTGTAGAGTATCGCCGTATGGAGAGCGCATATTGGCGCCTGGAGTCTTCGAAGAACAACTCACAAAGTAAGCTCGTGTAGTATCACCGTTCTGCTGCTTGCCAGATAGTATCACAGCCATACTGATACAGAAAATTCTAAACCAGAGTGGGCGGGACTCGTATGCTGTGCATCCAGGCTTCAGCTTGCATGAATCATAGATAATATATACTACGTAACCGGGATAAGAAACTAAATTTTCTCCAATCCAAAATACATTACGTGACGTCACGTCTAGTGATACTATGCTCGTTGCGCCGGAAGTAGCAATGGCTGCCATGTCAAGCTACTCACAACTTTGTCAACATGCGCGCGTACGCTTTCTGGTTGTTAACACGCAACTCGCGACCTTCCAGCGATCTTTAAGTTAGATAAATGGAGGCAAGCTATTCTGTGGAGATCGGGGAAAGCTCTTCTGTGGCTAAGTAAGTGAAAAGTACACTTTAACAGCTAAAAACACATACTCTCGTTTGTGAACTATTGCCTGTGTTTCTAATCATTTCCATGTTGATCTACTAAGAATTCTTCATGGACTAGGCTTGGTTTTAAATGACTAACTCGTTCGATTAGCTCGATATACATGTTTTTGTGTTATTTTAGTGCATGTTTTACAAACACATATTCATAGAATTTACTTGACTTATCTATTATGTATGTGGTGTTTTAGGTAGTTGGACTATAGTTGTATGGACTGGGCATATTAGGTTTTGTAGATAATACTTTGAACAAGAATTAATTATTAAAACTCCTACAGTGTGTTTATTATCATTGCCGATCGGCAATGATATGTAGGGATGACCTCGAATTAAGATGGCGGCTACTCATGTTGAAAATGGGTTTTCGCACATATCTCTATTATTATACATCTATACTGCATTTGAACTATCTCTAAGTGACTCTGAAGTGTAAGCGCTTGTAGGACGTCTATTAAAGTCGCCGGGACTGCTTGCTTGACGACGAAAATCAAGACAGAGAGAATTTGCAGATCTTCGCTGTTATAGCGTTTCTCGAGATTCTAGACATCTAGGATTGATCAGACGATTGTTCTGAGCATGGAAATACCTTTGGCGAAGCTGGCAGACGTTTCTAAAGTGGTAAAACAAAATCGCCGCCCACGCGAATTGTTCATCTTCTTTCTTCTTCTTCTTCTTCTTCTTCTTCTTCTTCTTCTTTTGACAAGCCTAGCGCTGTCCTGAGTGAACGAATCACTATCAAACTTGCACCATCGCATGTGTATATATCTGGGGTAGTGCACTTAGTTCTTAGATAGGCATCAAACACTTCCAGAAGCGAGTAATCTTTGAAAAACATGGTTTTTGGACCGTTTTGGACTAGCGACTTAATTAATTAACCCTCTTGTCGCTACTGATCATTGACTCCGCCCACATCAGTTTTGAAACTGAGCTCGGTTCTCGCTTTCTCAGTGCTTTCTCTCTGCTCTGGGCGCTTCAGCGAGCAAGCTAGAGCCTAGAGGTATGAACAAGCAGTATACCATACCCTGGATAACACTGATCTGTCTATGCTGACATCATGACCCACGGTAGGCGCGAACCGGACGACGGTGATGATACCCGATCTCACTGAGCTATAGGCTACTAGTTTCTTACTCTACCCGGCGTAAGCTATACCCATAGGACCCCTGTGCTGTTGACAACTGGACATTGTTCATTGTAAAAAGCTAGAAGCCTCTGTGATCGTGATATCGACATCAACATGCAAGCCTGGGACTAGCTAGTCCACAGACTAGCCATGCCATCATAGTGTTCCACTGAGTTGTTAGTGTTAGTCTCTTCTTCATCCATCACAGTGCTAAGAAATATCATGTTGTCAACTCATACTCTCAACCTCTCTAACTAATTTAAACCTTTTCATTATTCTTGTGATTGCCGATAATAACATTCCGTGTTTCTTGACTCTCCAGCTGTCTAGAGGCTATGTACCGTCTGATCTACTAGACTAGTACCTGCTGCTCAAAGGGTTGTAAAAATGAAATAAAAGCTATAGCATAGAATACAGCTAATAAGTTCAAACTGATAGTGATCAAAAAAGTAACAGGAACAAGTAAAGTAAAAAAGTTTTAATAAAAAAACTAAAAAAGTGTAGGGATGACGCTTGCAAAAGTTAAGGAACAAGATGGGATGATACTTGCAAAAGTAAAGAAACAAGACTGGATGATGCTTGCAAAAGTAAAGGAACAAGACTGGATGATGCTTGCAAAAGTAAAGGAACAAGATGGGATGATGCTTGCAAAAGTAAAGGAACAAGATGGGACGATGCTTGCAAAAGTAAAGGAACAAGATGGAATAATGCTTGCAAATGTAAAAGTCCCAAGTATCCCTCATCAGCGGCTTGCTGCGACAACATGCAACTGACATTTATGGAATCCTCTTCCTATAGCTATACCTTTTACAACCGTCAATTACTTAATCGGACTGCGTCCTCCAAAACACAGATAGCTCTAGTTATTTACAATTGTTAATTACTTCATCGGACTGCGTCCTCCTTCAAGCCGCTGATGTAGGGATACTTGGGACTTTTACATTTGCAAGCATTATTCCATCTTGTTCCTTTACTTTTGCAAGCATCATCCCATCTTGTTCCTTTACTTTTGCAAGCATCATCCCATCTTGTTCCTTTACTTTTGCAAGCATCATCCAGTCTTGTTCCTTTACTTTTGCAAGCATCATCCAGTCTTGTTTCTTTACTTTTGCAAGTATCATCCCATCTTGTTCCTTAACTTTTGCAAGCGTCATCCCTACACTTTTTTAGTTTTTTTATTAAAACTTTTTTACTTTTACATAATTTGTTGACATTGTAGTCATGTACTCACAGAGCTGGTTCTGTTTCCATACAAAGAGACAAACTAGAGGCAAGACAAGAAAGGGAAGCAGAGGCAAAATTAATACAGAATTGGTGTACAGAAGTTGAATTTTTTCTGTGATCATTATTAATACAAAATTTAATGTTTGAAATTGTATGACATAATGTATGAGATGTGTTATGATACAACAAGTTTGCATCTCTCTACTGAATCCAACATTTCTGAGTAGGACTTCTGTAGCTTATCGATCATAAGTTCACAACTTTCTGGCTATTGTCATTAGCAAGCCGATTCCTAGCAGTAGCTAAAATCTATGCTAAAATCCTATTGGTAAGTTTAACCCTTGTATTCTTGAGTTCCTCTAATTCACAAATTTCCGTCAAGACAGATGTAGTAGCAGCGAGAGTAGCACTAGTAGCGAGAGTATGAAACGTTCCAGTTGTGCATTTATAATTTCCTACTCGTACACGTCATATTACGTCACGTCAGCGCAACGCGCATCTGCACATCCGGTTATTGAAGTTTCTTATCCCGGTTACGTAGTATATATTATCTATGCATGAATGCATGAGCTAGTTTCAGTATACATAGCGAACTCTCACCTCGTTCAGATTTCAATGTTACGCCCACTGCAGCTCATGTTTATTCCAATTGGTTGGCAAAAGCTGTTTCAAGCTGCAATAACTGCGGCAAACAACGCTGTAGCGACAATCTGACTGCTGCTATCGTCGTTTCTACTATCCAGAAGACTGTTACTGCGGTTTTAATAAATCTTGCAAAATGTATTGTGCACGAAACGTCCTTTGCACATGCGCAATAGCTAGAAATAATACTAAAAAGTTACTTAACTAGCTATTGCGCATGTGCAAAGGACGTTTCGTGCACAACACATTTTGCAAGATTTATTAAAACCGCAGTAAACGTCGATTTTTTCAAAAGCGCGTTGCTTTGCCGCCGAGTTGCAAAGTGGAGCTTTTTCGAAAATCGACGTCAGTCAGTTGAAAAAGTGTCTTTTGGATTCCTGGATATCAGAAACGACGATTGCAGCAGTCAGATTGTCGCTACAGCGTTGTTTGCCGCAGTCAGTGGCGTATCTACGGGTGGGCCTAGGTGGGCAAAGGCCCCACCAAGTCAAGGAGGTGCCCTACCATTTTGTGGGCACCTCTTGGGCTACCATGCATACAGTACTAGTGAGACTAACGCCAAGCCACTTCTTTTTCAGTAGCACACTGATCCTATCGGCTGATTTACAGTATCTGTGACTCCACTATGAACCAGATTGTTCAACAACGTGGCTCGAACGCTCCAAAACACACGAATTTTTACCGGAAATGGGCGTGGTTTGCAAAAATTTTGCGGGCGCGCAAGCGCCCCCATTTTCGTGCCCCACCTAACTGCAAGTCCTGGCTACGCCACTGGCCGCAGTTATTGCAGCTTGAAACAGCTTTTGCCAACCAATTGGAATAAACATGAGCTGCAGTGGGCGTAACATTGAAATCTGAACGAGGTGAGAGTTCGCGCCGGAGCTATGTATTTATAGGAGCTACAAGTTAAAAAGTAATTATCAAGAAAGCAGACCAAACCAATGATGGAAACAAAAAAGAGATACATTATCTTGCCGAATTCGAACTGCACCAAAAATTTGAAACTCACTGTAAAAGAAAAAAGGACACAAACAAGAAAATAAAAAGATTTCTAACGAAATCAAAAGGATGTAGGGATAAAGAAATCTGTTACTGGTCCACAATGTAAACCAACAAGGAGCAAGCATGGAATGGTAACACGATTGACTTGCTAACAGACCATAGATCCCTACATCAGTGGCTGACTACAGCAGTTCTGCTAGTTGCTATTGACTGACACCTGACATGCATTGAATTGAATTTAGCTTGTGACAAAATAATTATGGTATAGTCAAAATGTTATGTACAGCCACTGATGTAGGGATCTATGGTCTGTTAGCAAGTCAATCGTGTTACCATTCCATGCTTGCTCCTTGTTGGTTTACATTGTGGACCAGTAACAGATTTCTTTATCCCTACATCCTTTTGATTTCATTAGAAATCTTTTTATTTTCTATAGTATATAGATGTAGTTTAGATTGCTGCTGTGTGTACCTATATATTGTTGTAGACTAGCTTCATATATTGTACTCGCATGGATGCTGCTAAATTTTCTGATTTCATTGAAAAGCTTGAGTGTGTAAAACGGGTGTGCTATGGGATATGCTTTGATAGAAGTACGGCAGGGGTGACCTGAGGGCTGGATGAATGGAATCTGCCCATGTGATCAGGAGACAAACAGGAGACTGAGGTTGACCAAGAGTCATGTTACAATAGCCAGCTGTATGATAACATTGTACATAAGGGCTGCACGAGTATGTCTAAATGTGGTTATATGATTTTCCAGCTTTCCAAGAGTAAGGTTAGCAAATATTGTTTCCTGTAAGTCATTAATATTCATTTGTTTTAAGAATGTGATGAATATCATTGAAGTACTATATGAAAGTAATTGACCGTGTTTGCTGAGTCACTTTGAGGGTATTTCCCTCAGTGACACCAGTACAGTGTAGTTCAGCAAGTGTTAGGTACAGCAGCAGTAGCTTATTCTCAGAAAACAATTCACTAGAAAGTGCCGAATTAAAAAGTGGTATAATAACAGCTGATTTTAGTATGCCAGTTGTGAAACTAGTCTATCTTGTACTGAGTGTTCTGTCTGTTGCTGGTTGTTATCAACTAGAATGGAATAAGTTAGTGAGTGCTTTTTCTTACAGGAACCATACTGACAGATGGTTATGGAAGATTTCTGATCCAAGGATAAATACTTAATGTTCTGGCTAGCAATACCAATGACTGGCAAATAAGAAAGCATGATAAACGACATCCCATCCATCGGCAATATTTTCCTAGGCTAACAGCTTCATTTGGGGAGTGTTCTGATGGCAGTATCAAGCATGTGTCCTTCAGTAGTGGTAAAGAGCACAAATCACATGCTGAGAATAAAGTCATTCGTAAGATTTCATCACAAAATCATGATGTACATAGTATTGTAATAAGCTTCTCTCCATGTGACTGCTGTGCTGACAAAATTTTTGAACGGTTGAATGTTTATCATCCAAGACCAATAGTATACATCTGCTGGGTCCATCAACATCCAAAATCGTCTGATGGTTTTCAGCACATCAGAGCCCTCATTCGACATGGATTTGATGTTAAAGTTTGGGACACAATGAAAGTTTTGAACTATCTACTAGATCATGCTCCTAGTGCTGAACTATCTACTAGAGCATGCTCCTAGTACTGAACTATCTACTAGAGCATGCTCCTAGTACTGAACTATCTACTAGAGCATGCTCCTAGTACTGAACTATCTACTAGAGCATGCTCCTAGTACTGAACTATCTACTAGAGCATGCTCCTAGTGCTGAACTATCTACTAGATCATGCTCCTAGTGCTGAACTATCTACTAGAGCATGCTCCTAGTGCTGAACTATCTACTAGAGCATGCTCCTAGTGCTGAACTATCTACTAGAGCATGCTCCTAGTGCTGAACTATCTACTAGATCATGCTCCTAGTGCTGAACTATCTACTAGAGCATGCTCCTAGTGCTGAACTATCTACTAGAGCATGCTCCTAGCACTGAACTATCTACTAGAGCATGCTCCTAGTGCTGAACTATCTACTAGAGCATGCTCCTAGTACTGAACTATCTACTAGATCATGCTCCTAGTGCTGAACTATCTACTAGAGCATGCATGCTCCTAGTACTGAACTATCTACTAGAGCATGCTCCTAGTGCTGAACTATCTACTAGAGCATGCTCCTAGTATACTGAACTATCTACTAGATCATGCTCCTAGAGCTGAACTATCTACTAGATCATGCTCCTAGTGCTGAACTATCTACTAGAGCATGCTCCTAGTACTGAACTATCTACTAGAGCATGCTCCTAGTGCTGAACTATCTACTAGAGCACGCTCCTAGTACTGAACTATCTACTAGAGCATGCTCCTAGTGCTGAACTATCTACTAGATCATGCTCCTAGTGCTGAACTATCTACTAGATCATGCTCCTAGTGCTGAACTATCTACTAGAGCATGCATGCTCCTAGTACTGAACTATCTACTAGAGCATGCTCCTAGTGCTGAACTATCTACTAGAGCATGCATGCTCCTAGTACTGAACTATCTACTAGAGCATGCTCCTAGTGCTGAACTATCTACTAGAGCATGCATGCTCCTAGTACTGAACTATCTACTAGAGCATGCTCCTAGTGCTGAACTATCTACTAGAGCATGCATGCTCCTAGTACTGAACTATCTACTAGAGCATGCTCCTAGTGCTGAACTATCTACTAGAGCATGCTCCTAGCGCTGAACTATCTACTAGAGCATGCTCCTAGTGCTGAACTATCTACTAGAGCATGCTCCTAGCGCTGAACTATCTACTAGAGCATGCTCCTAGTGCTGAACTATCTACTAGAGCATGCTCCTAGCGCTGAACTATCTACTAGAGCATGCTCCTAGTGCTGAACTATCTACTAGAGCATGCTCCTAGCACTGAACTATCTACTAGAGCATGCTCGTAGTACTGAACTATCTACTAGAGCATGCTCCTAGTGCTGAACTATCTACTAGAGCATGCTCCTAGCACTGAACTATCTACTAGAGCATGCTCGTAGTACTGAACTATCTACTAGAGCATGCTCCTAGTGCTGAACTATCTACTAGAGCATGCTCCTAGTACTGAACTATCTACTAGATCATGCTCCTAGTGCTGAACTATCTACTAGAGCATGCATGCTCCTAGTACTGAACTATCTACTAGAGCATGCTCCTAGTGCTGAACTATCTACTAGAGCATGCTCCTAGTATACTGAACTATCTACTAGATCATGCTCCTAGAGCTGAACTATCTACTAGATCATGCTCCTAGTGCTGAACTATCTACTAGAGCATGCTCCTAGTACTGAACTATCTACTAGAGCATGCTCCTAGTGCTGAACTATCTACTAGAGCACGCTCCTAGTACTGAACTATCTACTAGAGCATGCTCCTAGTGCTGAACTATCTACTAGATCATGCTCCTAGTGCTGAACTATCTACTAGATCATGCTCCTAGTGCTGAACTATCTACTAGAGCATGCATGCTCCTAGTACTGAACTATCTACTAGAGCATGCTCCTAGTGCTGAACTATCTACTAGAGCATGCATGCTCCTAGTACTGAACTATCTACTAGAGCATGCTCCTAGTGCTGAACTATCTACTAGAGCATGCATGCTCCTAGTACTGAACTATCTACTAGAGCATGCTCCTAGTGCTGAACTATCTACTAGAGCATGCATGCTCCTAGTACTGAACTATCTACTAGAGCATGCTCCTAGTGCTGAACTATCTACTAGAGCATGCTCCTAGCGCTGAACTATCTACTAGAGCATGCTCCTAGTGCTGAACTATCTACTAGAGCATGCTCCTAGCGCTGAACTATCTACTAGAGCATGCTCCTAGTGCTGAACTATCTACTAGAGCATGCTCCTAGCGCTGAACTATCTACTAGAGCATGCTCCTAGTGCTGAACTATCTACTAGAGCATGCTCCTAGCACTGAACTATCTACTAGAGCATGCTCGTAGTACTGAACTATCTACTAGAGCATGCTCCTAGTACTGAACTATCTACTAGATCATGCTCCTAGTACTGAACTATCTACTAGAGCATGCTCCTAGTGCTGAACTATCTACTAGAGCACGCTCCTAGTGCTGAACTATCTACTAGAGCACGCTCCTAGTACTGAACTATCTACTAGAGCATGCTCCTAGTGCTGAACTATCTACTAGATCATGCTCCTAGTGCTGAACTATCTACTAGATCATGCTCCTAGTGCTGAACTATCTACTAGAGCATGCATGCTCCTAGTACTGAACTATCTACTAAAGCATGCTCCTAGTGCTGAACTATCTACTAGAGCATGCTCCTAGTATACTGAACTATCTACTAGAGCATGCTCCTAGTGCTGAACTATCTACTAGAGCATGCTCCTAGTGCTGAACTATCTACTAGAGCATGCTCCTAGCACTGAACTATCTACTAGAGCATGCTCCTAGTACTGAACTATCTACTAGAGCATGCTCCTAGTGCTGAACTATCTACTAGATCATGCTCCTAGTGCTGAACTATCTACTAGAGCATGCTCCTAGTGCTGAACTATCTACTAGAGCATGCTCCTTGTAGTATCTTTTGAGAAATAATTCTTATTATTATTATTCTGATTTGACCTGAATATGACACAGTATTTATACCAGTTCAACATGATTGTTCAAATTTACATAATCACAGACTCCAGACATCTGGCACCAGTTGTTTGAAATATACCACATTCCTTCCCT
Source organism: Haliclona indistincta (assembly GCA_964017065.1). NCBI lineage: Eukaryota > Metazoa > Porifera > Demospongiae > Haplosclerida > Chalinidae > Haliclona > Haliclona indistincta. The sequence continues at coordinate 12,110,799 of OZ024789.1, read as the reverse complement.
CCTCATTAAGTGTTAATTCGCATAGGTATCGCAGTAACGATCTGGAGGTCTCCTGTTTCTGCGAGGATAACGTGGTGGGGTTGGAATGACGGGTGTTGCAGGAGAATCAGATTTGGTCTCTTCTGAGCTATCAGCAGTTGGAAACTCTTCTTCAAGATCTTCATCTTTAAAAGAGATATCATCATCATCGTTGGTCACAGTCACAGGAGGCTGAGATGGTACTAGTTTCAGGTGATCCACGTGACGCTTCCAAAAGCGTCCGTCATCTAACTTGATGAGGTAGGTTAGTGGACCAAGCTGTTTAACAATAACTCCTGGTAACCACGGAATCGACTGCTTAGGATTTTTGATGAGGACAGCATCATCAACTGCGAATGATCTTGGGTGGATATTTTGATCGTGCTGTCTCTTTTGTCCTGCTTGATTGTTCGTTACTGTCTGGTTCAAATCAGGTCTGAGTAAATCAAGTCTGGTCCGTAGCTTCCTTCCCATGAATAGAGTACACGGAGCCTCGTTAGTAGTAGCATGGATAGAGGTCCGGTACGTCAACAGGAAGCTGGCGAGGCGATGTTGAAATGATCTGGCATCATTACGTCCAGCCTTCATAGCTTCTTTGAACGTTCTGACAAATCGCTCAGCGGTACCATTCGATGACGGATGGTAGGGTGAAGAACGAATGTGTTTGATGCCATTTTCTTTCAGAAAGGTAGCAAACTCATCTGAGGTGAACTGAGGACCGTTGTCGGTGACGATCTGTTCTGGTAGTCCATATGAACTGAACAGTTTGCGAAGTATGGTGATGGTCTTCTCAGCAGTGGTTTTCTTCATTTCAATCACCTCGGGCCATTTTGAATGAGCGTCTACAGAAATGAAAAACATCTTTCCGAAGAACGGACCAGCGAAATCAAGATGAACTCTTTGCCATGGTTTAGATGGCCATACCCATGGATGTAAGGGTGCACGAGGAGGATTACCCTTCACTGATTGACAGTCTACACAGCCTTTCGCTTTCTTCTCAATTTCTTTATCCAGATGTGGCCACCAGAAATAGCTCCTGGCCATGGTCTTCATTCTCACGACACCTGGATGATCCTGATGAATCTCATCTAGGATAGTAGACTGCAATTTCTTGGGAATAACAACTCTGGTTCCCCATAGTAATACTCCTCCTTCCATAGTGAGTTCGAACCTCTTTGAGTGGTAGGGTTTCAACTCATCGGACATTTGAGCTGGCCATCCAGATTTGAGGTAGCGAATCACCTTGCTCAACACTGGATCTTTCTGAGAGCATTTCTTGATGTTCTTGTAAGTGACAGGTAATGCTTGAATCTGTGCCATATTGTAGATAGCAGGAACTGAGGATGTTCGATCAGTCTGGTGTAGGGGTAGACGTGATAGTCCATCAGCGTTGCAATGGTCAGCAGATTGTTTGTACTCGATGTCGTATGAGTAAGCAGAGAGTAGCAGTGCCCAACGTTGCATTCTAGCTGCTGCAAGTGCTGGTACTGCATTCTTGGGACCTAGGATGGTGAGAAGAGGTTTATGGTCAGTTAGTAACGTAAACTTTCTCCCATAAATATACGAGTGAAATTTCTTCACTGCAAATATCAAAC
>OZ024789.1:12072073-12108986 GCA_964017065.1 Haliclona indistincta | reverse complement strand
CCCAGAAATACGCCGACCAACAGTCACATCAGGACGATATTTCGATGAGGTTCCAAAAGGAATCAAACTCTTGGGAAGGTTGTCCTCTAGGTCAACATGCACTTCAACATCAAATTCACTACATCTGCCCAGAAGCCATGAAATATACTCCCCCAATAATTGGTCATTGTAATTGGGCTTATCTCGCATTTGAAGATGGGCTTTTTGCAGCGGTCCTCCATTTTTCAAATCCGTAACATTGAAGAAGAATGCTTTTGTTTCCCCAACTTCTGAGAGGTCAACTAAACTATCCTTGACAAGAAGATCATGGTGGAAAAAGTCCGATTCAGGCCGTAATAGATTAGAAGACATTTCATGTTTACTACTTGATTCAGAATCTGAGAAAGAAATCATAATTGTACTACTCACATGCAAATTCAAAGGCAGAAAGTTACGGAATAACTACACTGTAAACACAAAATCTAAACCAAAGAGAAATTAACCCATGAGAATGGCATACAATAGAGGGCACCCGGGTATTACCTTCCCACAATATTTTGCTCAACATTCAATATACACAAAGATCAAGCTTGTGTACAAATGACTGCTTGGTACTGGTGACTTGACATGCTCTATGGGATAGAATCATATATAATAGATACCAATTAAGGTGGCAGGTACGTTGTTAAAATTCATAGCTCGTGAGTTAGGGTGATCTCACATAAAAGTATGGGCGAATAATGCACAAACAATTCGTGGCTGCTTTCTCAACTACAGAGCCACGTAGTGACATGCCGTCTTCGCTACAATGGCCAGCTGTATCTTCGTTTCTACTCAGAGCGATTTTTTGAAATTCCATCTGAATAATTAACACAACAAAACTGTTCTATCTGCTGACTAAAACCAATTATTGTACTACATACTGAAATTTGGCCATGGAAATCTTTCGTGAATAAAATTTTTGTTTACATGGAGATGGGGCAGGGCATATTTAACCAATACACAGGCAACCAATACACAGGCAGACTAACCTTTGTCATAGCCATATGATAGCGGCGCTGCTTCATCGATTTCCATGGCACAGATGGTAGGGCAGCTGCTATTCCACCTGTTCTTCTGTCTTGTCAGCTGTTTTCTTAGTGTTCTGTAACTTCTTACTCAGAATTACTCCTTACTCAGAATTACACCCTAATGACAAGGAGCATGGGCAATGGCATGAATTTGAGCACTGTAATTGCTAGGCTAGCACTGAGTAAGCTGCAGGGTAAGAGACCAGGTACTCTTGAGTATCATAGTGAAGCTATCCTTTCTAATGCACATGTACAATTTCCATACTAGCTACTATAACTTTGAATTCCTCAAACGACAGCATGAAATACGCCCATATTCTAACAGTATTTTAACATCCATGGACTTAGTGTCACATTGGGCAAGGGCAAGAAGTAGGATGCCTTTGGACCTAAGGAAAGCCTATATAAAGGACTACCAGAGGATACATGTACCATTACCTATAGTGTATATGCACACATGCTTACACAATATTACCCAGCAAAGGAATATACACAGCTATTACTACTTGTCTCAACTATACAAGGTGTGATACAGCTACAAGGTGTGATACAGCTACAGTTGATGTTTGACAGTGCATATATAGAGTCATAAGGGGAGCCCAGTATACCATAAGGGGAGCCCAATACTGGGCTCCCCTTACAGGTCATGAGAAGAAACCAATTGGTAGATTTGCAATACCAACCTTTTGAGACAATGACTTCTAGCTGTAGCATGTAAGGGGCATGGTGCGCCATTGTTTGCAAGAAACCTCACCATACAAAATGCAGGTGGTATAGACATCCCAGGGTTAATAAAGCACCAAAGGTGCTAATGCCTCGGTGCAGAATTGCAGACAGTGGGCAACAGTAACACTTTCACAGTTGCAGTCAGTACAGCAATATACAACTGCAAAGCTAAAATTTACATTGCCATCTGCACTGTTATTAGAGGCCAAACAAGTGCTGACCATATGCCTACTAATAAGCTGGGCGTGACTACAGTTTAGCACGAGAGTGAGTAAGTGCTAGCTAGCTAGTAGGCTTAGTCACAAGGATTCTACAGACCTGCCACGCTCTATTGTAGCACAGAACCAACCTATTAGTTGTAAGGTACCCAGCTGTGGCCAGTTTCATCTACAGAGAATTCCAGATCGCCAGCAACCAATATCCAGGTAAGCAAATCACGCCATAACTCGTGAACAAAGCAACAAAACAAAAATTCTACAATTCTGGCCTGAGCAAACATGAATATCTACTTGCTTTGCTTGTATCAGTGCTTAGTTTTCACCGAGCGACGAGAAATCCGTCCATCAGACGGAATCAGATCGCCATGACTGGTAGAGGTGGTGCAAAGGAGGGTCTCTTCCACTCCACCGCTTACCAGTCACGTCTCTCAACAAGGCTAGAGATGAACACACGGCATGTTACATTTCATTTATAGAAGCTTGATTGTTTTTAATCCATGCTGTCACTATATCACAATTATGGACAATTAACCAATTATAATCATGCACACATTTTGCATGATGTATCACAATAATGCGATAATGAAATATCACAATAGTTCCACAGTTTCACTATTATCAACTAATCGCGATTACACACAGGCCTACTAAAAATACAAAAATACAATGTAGTAGTAGCAAAAATACTACCAGCAAATACTAGACACTAAGACAGCAATTCCTACAGCAAGCCATTAGTTCCTCATTCAGGAATGCATCACCACTAGAATAACAAACAACTCAGTTGATGCTCTTACAAACTACATGGACCTCCTGCCACAATCAGCACAAGACCAAGCTAACTCTTGTCTAGAGACCTTTACGAGACTGACTAACAGCCAACACGACTGACACATACACTACTAATAGCAAGGACATTAACTATAGTGTATATGGCTGTAGTTGAAGCTGATAGGACAGCAGTGCTACGAAGACTGAAACTGGAATACAGACTAAAGAGGAAACAGTTCTACTACGTACCTGTTCAGTAAATGGGCAGTATGTGGTACACAACTTACTACAGTAGTGAAGTAGGTATTATTAGCATCTGATGCTGGTACACTGTGAACCTGTAAGGTATTTTTTAATGGTGGGACTAGCAGTAAGTCACAAGAAACAGGAGCCGGGTAGCACAAGGGCTTAACACTGCTGAAGAGAGCTTAGCTGTTAGCTTAGGAAGACAAAGTTAGAGCATCAAAGTGGGAGATCCAGTGGAAATATAAGTCTATCCAAAACATAAGGATCAGGGCACAGCTGCCAGCCACATCAAGGTATCAACTACAATGTATACAAGGTACAGAGGATATTCTATCAGTAATGGTCATTTAGTTGAGACCAGTTCCTTCTAGTATACAAACTGTTTATTAGCTAACCAAACTTTAATAATAAGTATATCAAAACTAAATTGGGGAACCAACTCATTGTCACTACTAAAGCTAGCTACATCGTATTATACATGTATCCTGTTGCAGCAAATTGATCAACAACCACAGATTCCGAATATGTGAGAACAAAAGCAACAGTCATGTGAAACAGATTCTACGAGTCACCAAGAATTAGGCACATGTACAAGCAGTGGCAATACATTGACGACTGCAAACTAGCATTCAGATGAGGGCTGGAGTTAATATGATGGCCGGAAAATGAGAAAAAAATATTAGTAATTATAAACAAAAGTAGGTTTGGCCAACAAAACCAAAGTAAAGACAGTAGTAAGCTAACAAGGCATGAAACATACAACACACGGTGAACAGGCCACACAGCACACATAGACAATTCCAGAATAAGCTGATGGAGAGGCACTAAAGAGTAGACACAGCACATCAAAACCAATTAGAGGAACCAACTCATTGTTACTACTAAAATTGACCAGCAACCACAGATTCCAAACATGAGTAACCGTAAATACATGTAGGCACATGTACATACAATGTACTAAAAGAGAAATAGCAGCACGCAAGTGACACAAGGCATGAAACAACACACAGTGAACATACATGCGAGCCGCTGCATACATGGACAACAGAAGATAATAAACTGCTGATGGAACATAAAGGGTAGACTAACTTACACAACACACACCATCCAGTGGGAAATACAAGAGCTTGGTGCACAATAGTAGTCTACACACTGACCAAGTCACTGTCACAGTACATAATAATATGTGTGAACATGAGGTTATCAACTTATACACAATGACCACCAGATCACAGAGTATATTGTAAGAATAGTGCACATTCAATAGTCAGTCAATTGGGACCAGTTCCTTTCAGTATACAAGCTGTTCAAACCAATTATTCAGAGTATACCAAACCAATATGAGAGAGCCAACTCATTGTAACTACTAAAGCTGATTATACCCAGTTGAAGTCAAATTGACCTACCACCACAGATTCCCGATACGAGATATGTGAGAACAAAAGCAACAGTCATGTGATACAAGTCACCGAAAATAAGGCACATGTACAGTGCTTCTAATCTAGAGCTGCCATTTTTCTATTCCCAGAGTTGTGTATGTATTTAGTCCACAAAACTTTCTACATAGCTCTTTCCTTTGAATTAGTAGAGATTGCAACCTTGAGCACGAGAAAATGCAAGAAAAGCGACAGCTCTCTCCCATTGAAGCTAATACAATAGTGCCATGTTTGTAACATCACTATAATTTGTACGACGTCACGATGGACCACACCCACAACGCAGCAGCCCCAGTCTAGCGCCACATCAAGGCTTAGCGGTTATAATTCCTCGAGCTAAGCTAAGATCTATGCTGTAGAAGCACGCAAAATAACGGGCAAAGCCAAAACACAGCTTTCAATCGACGCCATTCTTGCCGCTCAACTGTTAGCGGCGCAGCGCACACAGAAATGCGCAATCGATAAACGCTCGTATTGGATGAATATCATTATAACACGGCAAAGAATCGAAGTCACTGCAAATGTCAGTGCTTCTCAACGACCGCGTTTGCACATGGTTAGAAGTATCGCGCTAGTTTAAAAACTAGTGAAAACTACAACTATTTGGCTATCCAGATATCAAATGTTTTTTCTTAACTCACAAAGATGAGCAGATTTCAGTCCTAACACTTTTATCACTCAAAAATCGCCAATTTCCAGTACATTTAAGGCTCATACACCACTATGCATGGGAGTTAAGCTCCCTAACTTGCTGAGATTAAAACTGAATAGTCATTCAAGCAGACTACAAAGGGAATTTTCTTAAAATACTAGATACTACGAGGACAATAATAATACCAGTAAAATACTAGATACTACAAGGACAATAATAATACCAGTAAAATACTAGACACTACGAGGACAATAATAATACCAGTAATATACTAGACACTACGAGGAGGACAATAATAATACCAGTAAAATACTAGACACTACGAGGAGGACAATAATAATACCAGTAAAATACTAGACACTACGAGGACAATAATAATACCAGTAAAATACTAGACACTACGAGGACAATAATAATACCAGTAAAATACTAGACACTACGAGGAGGACAATAATAATACCAGTAATATACTAGACACTACGAGGACAATAATAATACCAGTAAAATACTAGACACTACGAGGACAATAATAATACCAGTAAAATACTAGACACTATGAGGACAATAATAATACCAGTAATATACTAGACACTACGAGGAGGACAATAATAATACCAGTAAAATACTAGACACTACGAGGACAATAATAATACCAGTAATATACTAGACACTATGAGGACAATAATAATACCAGTAAAATACTAGACACTACAAGGACAATAATAATACCAGTAAAATACTAGACACTACGAGGACAATAATAATACCAGTAATATACTAGACACTATGAGGACAATAATAATACCAGTAAAATACTAGACACTACAAGGACAATAATAATACCAGTAAAATACTAGACACTATGAGGACAATAATAATACCAGTAAAATACTAGACACTACAAGGACAATAATAATACCAGTAAAATACTAGACACTATGAGGACAATAATAATACCAGTAAAATACTAGACACTACGAGGACAATAATAATACCAGTAATATACTAGACACTATGAGGACAATAATAATACCAGTAAAATACTAGACACTACAAGGACAATAATAATACCAGTAAAATACTAGACACTACAAGGACAATAATAATACCAGTAAAATACTAGACACTATGAGGACAATAATAATACCAGTAAAATACTAGACACTACGAGGACAATAATAATACCAGTAAAATACTAGACACTACGAGGACAATAATAATACCAGTAAAATACTAGACACTACGAGGAGGACAATAATAATACCAGTAAAATACTAGACACTACGAGGACAATAATAATACCAGTAAAATACTAGACACTACGAGGACAATAATAATACCAGTAAAATACTAGACACTACGAGGAGGACAATAATAATACCAGTAAAATACTAGACACTACGAGGACAATAATAATACCAGTAATATACTAGACACTATGAGGACAATAATAATACCAGTAAAATACTAGACACTACAAGGACAATAATAATACCAGTAAAATACTAGACACTACGAGGACAATAATAATACCAGTAATATACTAGACACTATGAGGACAATAATAATACCAGTAAAATACTAGACACTACAAGGACAATAATAATACCAGTAAAATACTAGACACTATGAGGACAATAATAATACCAGTAAAATACTAGACACTACAAGGACAATAATAATACCAGTAAAATACTAGACACTATGAGGACAAGAATAATACCAGTAAAATACTAGACACTACGAGGACAATAATAATACCAGTAATATACTAGACACTATGAGGACAATAATAATACCAGTAAAATACTAGACACTACAAGGACAATAATAATACCAGTAAAATACTAGACACTATGAGGACAATAATAATACCAGTAAAATATTAGACACTATGAGGACAATAATAATACCAGTAAAATACTAGACACTACGAGGACAATAATAATACCAGTAAAATACTAGACACTATGAGGACAATAATAATACCAGTAAAATACTAGACACTACGAGGACAATAATAATACCAGTAAAATACTAGACACTATGAGGACAATAATAATACCAGTAATATACTAGACACTATGAGGACAATAATAATACCAGTAAAATACTAGACACTACGAGGAGGACAATAATAATACCAGTAAAATACTAGACACTATGAGGACAATAATAATACCAGTAAAATACTAGACACTACGAGGACAATAATAATACCAGTAAAATACTAGACACTATGAGGACAATAATAATACCAGTAAAATACTAGACACTATGAGGACAATAATAATACCAGTAAAATACTAGACACTACAAGGACAATAATAATACCAGTAAAATACTAGACACTACGAGGACAATAATAATACCAGTAATATACTAGACACTATGAGGACAATAATAATACCAGTAAAATACTAGACACTACGAGGAGGACAATAATAATACCAGTAAAATACTAGACACTACGAGGACAATAATAATACCAGTAAAATACTAGACACTACAAGGACAATAATAATACCAGTAAAATACTAGACACTATGAGGACAATAATAATACCAGTAAAATACTAGACACTATGAGGACAATAATAATACCAGTAAAATACTAGATACTACAAGGACAATAATAATACCAGTAAAATACTAGACACTACGAGGAGGACAATAATAATACCAGTAAAATACTAGACACTATGAGGACAATAATAATACCAGTAAAATACTAGACACTACGAGGACAATAATAATACCAGTAAAATACTAGACACTACGAGGACAATAATAATACCAGTAAAATACTAGACACTACGAGGACAATAATAATACCAGTAAAATACTAGACACTACGAGGAGGACAATAATAATACCAGTAAAATACTAGACACTACGAGGACAATAATAATACCAGTAAAATACTAGACACTACAAGGACAATAATAATACCAGTAAAATACTAGACACTACAAGGACAATAATAATACCAGTAAAATACTAGACACTATGAGGACAATAATAATACCAGTAAAATACTAGACACTACGAGGACAATAATAATACCAGTAAAATACTAGACACTACGAGGACAATAATAATACCAGTAAAATACTAGACACTACGAGGAGGACAATAATAATACCAGTAAAATACTAGACACTACGAGGACAATAATAATACCAGTAAAATACTAGACACTACGAGGACAATAATAATACCAGTAAAATACTAGACACTACAAGGACAATAATAATACCAGTAATATACTAGACACTATGAGGACAATAATAATACCAGTAAAATACTAGACACTACGAGGAGGACAATAATAATACCAGTAAAATACTAGACACTATGAGGACAATAATAATACCAGTAAAATACTAGACACTACGAGGACAATAATAATACCAGTAAAATACTAGACACTATGAGGACAATAATAATACCAGTAAAATACTAGACACTATGAGGACAATAATAATACCAGTAAAATACTAGACACTACAAGGACAATAATAATACCAGTAAAATACTAGACACTACGAGGACAATAATAATACCAGTAATATACTAGACACTATGAGGACAATAATAATACCAGTAAAATACTAGACACTACGAGGAGGACAATAATAATACCAGTAAAATACTAGACACTACGAGGACAATAATAATACCAGTAAAATACTAGACACTACAAGGACAATAATAATACCAGTAAAATACTAGACACTATGAGGACAATAATAATACCAGTAAAATACTAGACACTATGAGGACAATAATAATACCAGTAAAATACTAGATACTACAAGGACAATAATAATACCAGTAAAATACTAGACACTACGAGGAGGACAATAATAATACCAGTAAAATACTAGACACTATGAGGACAATAATAATACCAGTAAAATACTAGACACTACGAGGACAATAATAATACCAGTAAAATACTAGACACTACGAGGACAATAATAATACCAGTAAAATACTAGACACTACGAGGACAATAATAATACCAGTAAAATACTAGACACTACGAGGAGGACAATAATAATACCAGTAAAATACTAGACACTACGAGGACAATAATAATACCAGTAAAATACTAGACACTACAAGGACAATAATAATACCAGTAAAATACTAGACACTACAAGGACAATAATAATACCAGTAAAATACTAGACACCAGGAGGACAATAATAATACCAGTAAAATACTAGACACTACGAGGACAATAATAATACCAGTAAAATACTAGACACTACGAGGACAATAATAATACCAGTAAAATACTAGACACTACGAGGAGGACAATAATAATACCAGTAAAATACTAGACACTACGAGGACAATAATAATACCAGTAAAATACTAGACACTACGAGGACAATAATAATACCAGTAAAATACTAGACACTACGAGGAGGACAATAATAATACCAGTAAAATACTAGACACTACGAGGACAATAATAATACCAGTAAAATACTAGACACTACAAGGACAATAATAATACCAGTAAAATACTAGACACTACAAGGACAATAATAATACCAGTAAAATACTAGACACTACGAGGACAATAATAATACCAGTAAAATACTAGACACTACGAGGACAATAATAATACCAGTAAAATACTAGACACTACGAGGAGGACAATAATAATACCAGTAAAATACTAGACACTACGAGGACAATAATAATACCAGTAAAATACTAGACACTACAAGGACAATAATAATACCAGTAAAATACTAGACACTACAAGGACAATAATAATACCAGTAAAATACTAGACACTATGAGGACAATAATAATACCAGTAAAATACTAGATACTACAAGGACAATAATAATACCAGTAAAATACTAGACACTACGAGGAGGACAATAATAATACCAGTAAAATACTAGACACTATGAGGACAATAATAATACCAGTAAAATACTAGACACTACGAGGACAATAATAATACCAGTAAAATACTAGACACTACAAGGACAACAATAATACCAGTAAAATACTAGACACTACAAGGACAATAATAATACCAGTAAAATACTAGACACTATGAGGACAATAATAATACCAGTAAAATACTAGACACTACGAGGAGGACAATAATAATACCAGTAAAATACTAGACACTACGAGGACAATAATAATACCAGTAAAATACTAGACACTACGAGGACAATAATAATACCAGTAAAATACTAGACACTACGAGGAGGACAATAATAATACCAGTAAAATACTAGACACTACGAGGACAATAATAATACCAGTAAAATACTAGACACTACAAGGACAATAATAATACCAGTAAAATACTAGACACTACAAGGACAATAATAATACCAGTAAAATACTAGACACTATGAGGACAATAATAATACCAGTAAAATACTAGACACTACGAGGACAATAATAATACCAGTAAAATACTAGACACTACGAGGACAATAATAATACCAGTAAAATACTAGACACTACGAGGACAATAATAATACCAGTAAAATACTAGACACTACGAGGAGGACAATAATAATACCAGTAAAATACTAGACACTACGAGGACAATAATAATACCAGTAAAATACTAGACACTACGAGGAGGACAATAATAATACCAGTAAAATACTAGACACTACGAGGACAATAATAATACCAGTAAAATACTAGACACTACAAGGACAATAATAATACCAGTAAAATACTAGACACTACAAGGACAATAATAATACCAGTAAAATACTAGACACTACGAGGACAATAATAATACCAGTAAAATACTAGACACTACGAGGACAATAATAATACCAGTAAAATACTAGACACTACGAGGAGGACAATAATAATACCAGTAAAATACTAGACACTACGAGGACAATAATAATACCAGTAAAATACTAGACACTACAAGGACAATAATAATACCAGTAAAATACTAGACACTACAAGGACAATAATAATACCAGTAAAATACTAGACACTACGAGGACAATAATAATACCAGTAAAATACTAGACACTACGAGGAGGACAATAATAATACCAGTAAAATACTAGACACTACGAGGACAATAATAATACCAGTAAAATACTAGACACTACAAGGACAATAATAATACCAGTAAAATACTAGACACTACAAGGACAATAATAATACCAGTAAAATACTAGACACTACGAGGACAATAATAATACCAGTAAAATACTAGACACTACGAGGACAATAATAATACCAGTAAAATACTAGACACTACGAGGAGGACAATAATAATACCAGTAAAATACTAGACACTACGAGGACAATAATAATACCAGTAAAATACTAGACACTACAAGGACAATAATAATACCAGTAAAATACTAGACACTACAAGGACAATAATAATACCAGTAAAATACTAGACACTATGAGGACAATAATAATACCAGTAAAATACTAGACACTACGAGGACAATAATAATACCAGTAAAATACTAGACACTACGAGGACAATAATAATACCAGTAAAATACTAGACACTACGAGGAGGACAATAATAATACCAGTAAAATACTAGACACTACGAGGACAATAATAATACCAGTAAAATACTAGACACTACAAGGACAATAATAATACCAGTAAAATACTAGACACTATGAGGACAATAATAATACCAGTAAAATACTAGACACTACGAGGAGGACAATAATAATACCAGTAAAATACTAGACACTACGAGGACAATAATAATACCAGTAAAATACTAGACACTACGAGGAGGACAATAATAATACCAGTAAATAAGCATATAATTTGTGAGCATAAGCATACATAAATAGCATTAATTTTAATAATGAACAGATTTCACAAAACCCTCGGCGGGTCATGCACATTGTAGTGTAAAGATTGCTGCAACTGGAGCCAACTTGCCTGCTGTTTGCAGACTGCAGCTGTTAAACTCATGCATATCTTACACGTGGAATTTACACAACTAGCCTACATAAACCGAAAGCAATGAAGTGCAATGGCCAATGCTAACCACAAGGTGTGTCAGCTGGGCGTGACCATAAGGAAGCACGTGGTAGCCATAGCTGTATTAGGCTTTTTGGTTAGGCTTGAGATAATTATGCTTAAAATTTTTGCTATTATGCTATTCTTTTATTCCCATCCTTTCTTGCTATTATGCTCAAAATTATGCTCAAAATTTGATCTAAAGAACATAAATTTTGTATTTCAAGGCGTGGTAAATATGGCGGACAGAAAACCCCGCCTCTCATCTTGCGCACGCTAGCTTAGTTTTGCTATGCCAATAGTTTTTTTGCCCATTGTCTGGTAGAAATACATGCTCAGTACTGCATTAGTAGACAATTCTGAGGTGTTTTCCACTGTTACTAGCTTATTAGGCAGTATTTACAACTCGCTTGTGGGTGTGGCTAGCATATTTTATGCTATTATTCTAGAATTATGCCCGATTCTAATTGATTGCTATTATGCTCAAAATTATGCTGGCATAATTATCGCAAGCCTATTTTTGGTGAAATGTCTACGCATCCCCAGTTCAAGTGGAACTTATAAGTGTCTAGGCAGCCAACTATGGGCGCCTTTGTACCCAGAGAAGTCCAAGGAGGCCGTTAAGGTGAGCCAGCCATAACTCGAGAACGAAGACATTTTAGCAAAATCCACGAGTCGAATTGCAAGCCATCGACATGCTTAGTCTGTTCGTTGCTTAACTGAGGCAAAGAAGTGAGCGCTGATCTCTTTAGCGCGAGTGACAGAATGAACGACAAAGCAAGTACCGTAACCCTCGCGCATGCGCCGAGGGTTAATGATACTATGAATAGATCACCACTCAGTGGGAAATACACAAGCATAATACGTACACCGATGATATACAGTATATATGTATGACTGTTACATAAGTGTGCACAATGTGAATGTTTCACAGATTCTACATCAGGGTACAAAACACCCACAGGATTACAGGCTTAGTGTACATCAGTGTGGAGCCTACAATGACAACTACTAGTAATTGGCTTGTTACATTACGAAATCTGTGTGTATCAACACACTAGCGACCCCTTTTCACAACGGTAACCACCAATGGAGCCTGTGCAAAATAGCTAGTGAAATGCAGGGCATTGTGAGGGCGAGCCTGAGGGAAGCATACTATTTTCTAACGTGCCTGTTGTAGCTCAAGCTGCCGCTGCCTTGCTAATCTCTGGCGCTCTCCCTGCTTGTGGTGCACTGCGTTGCTGATCTTGCCTTCTCTTTGTTGTTTCTGTTCTACTGTCCTCTATGCATGCTCAAATTGCTCATGACACTGGCGCCGGAAGCTCCTGCTCAATGCACCTGCCCATTGAGCATTAATGAGATTCACAACTTAATTCACGAACAGTTTCACTTTATTCATAAGCCCTGGTACAAATTATTGGTCCCGCGACTGCGGGACCGGCTCCGTCGCATACTGCTCTTGTCGCCTTCAGTCTCTTGTTTCTTTCCTCTGCAGGTCGTTTTTGTCATCTTGCTAATAGTTCTATCTTGTTTCTGTTGCTCACAGTGCAAGACTAAAGGCTTTCGCTAAAGCTAGTTCTCTCAGGCGATCACGCCCACTCGCTCAGGCTCGGACGTCCACCGGTTCATTTATAGTTAGTTAGTTAGTTGATGCACAGTAAAAATTCAGTGTACTACGCGCTACATGGGGCTCGCTCAGGCTCGCCACAATAACTGAAGGTGGGGTCTCAACTAAAGCATGGTCACTTTATCCCATTGGTTTTTAGCGTGTGATGTGATGTGCTATGCCGGCAACACAATGACACACACACAACGACTACTGTATGCCTCGTGGCGAAGCATAATAAAACTACTTGCTAAGTTATTACAAACAACAGTAGCTTAGTCCAGAGACAGCAAACAATAAATTACACAGCTGCTAAACAGTGCTCAGAATATGTAAATATTACCAGCAAAATACTAGACACAAATACACTGCACACCATTAGTTCCTCATGCAGGAATGCACCACTATTATAAAAGGAACTCACAGTGGAGAGGACACCAGTGGGGAGCAAACAAGCAGCACAAAGGCCAGGAGCACACAATGGCCAGGAGCCCGCAGAGTCTGTGTGACAAAGACAGAGAAAGAGTAGGTAATTGCAAGTGTAAAAACAGTAGGTTTAGTCACAAAGAACTTAACAGCAGCAGTAAGCAAGTCATGAAACACTACATGAACCTAGGCTATAAAATTGATAGGCTATAAAATTGCCGAGAATAATTGGAAGAGCTTTTTGGAGAAGTTCTCGAAAAAATAATGGGCTCATTCCTACAAATACAACTAACTAGTAATTGGCTTGTTACATGATGAAATCTGTGTGTATCAACACACTAGCGGCCCCCAACACAACGGTAACCCGCCACCAATGGAGCCTGTGCAAAATAATAACTGAAGGTGGGGTCCCAACTAAAGGCATGGTCACTTTATCCCATTGGTTTTTAGCGTGTGATGTGATGTGCTATGCCGGCAACACAATGACACACACACAACGACTACTGTATGCCTCGTGGCGAAGCATAATAAAACTACTTGCTAAGTTATTACAAACAACAGTAGCTTAGTCCAGAGACAGCAAACAATAAATTACACAGCTGCTAAACAGTGCTCAGAATATGTAAATATTACCAGCAAAATACTAGACACAAATACACTGCACACCATTAGTTCCTCATGCAGGAATGCACCACTATTATAAAAGGAACTCACAGTGGAGAGGACACCAGTGGGGAGCAAGCAAGCAGCACAAAAGCCAGGAGCACACAATGGCCAGGAGCCCGCAGAGCCTGTGTGACAATGACGGAGAAACAGTAGGTAATTGCAAGTGTAACAACAGTAGGTTTAGTCACAGCAGTAAGAAAGGCGTGAAACACTACATGTACATGTAACACACATGAACAAGCTGATGCTAAACTGTATGACATTCTAGCAGCTGATGGAGAGGCAGTAAAGACTAGACTAACTTGCACAACATATTATTCACATCACATCATCCAGTGAGAAATACAAGAGCTTGGTGCACAATAGTAGTCTACACACTGACCAAGTCACTATCACACAACTGCTAGACACATCAAAGTACAGGGTTTTTCAGGTCACTTGTCGAGAGGAAAACGACAATTCAATGAGGCCACGCCCACTTATCCAGCACCACAGAAAGTTGCCGAAAAGAAACGCTCGTAGTATTGTGCGCGCTGCTTTTGCTGAGCGAAGCTTGACCTTTGTATTCAAAGCATACACTATACTTGGTGATTTAACAGCAAGACACTCTACATTTTTGCACCTTACTGCATAATACAAGCGTTTTTAGCGACTTTCTGTGATGCTGGATAAGTGGGTGTGGCCTCGTTGAATTGTCGACGTTTTCACTGCGACAAGTGACCTGAAAAACCCTGTACATACTAATATGTGTGAAGTAATGGTTAATGTATGGGTGTGTTCGCGCTACGGGAAATATCCCGAAGCGCGAACACGCCCATACATTGACACATTTATTACTCTGGAAGTCATAAGATCAAAGGCGTTAACCTACAGTTTAGCAACTGCTGACGTCATCCTCTGACCGCTTGGCGCTCAATATGGATTCGTTGGCTAGGCGCTGCTGCTCAGCTCGCCTGTTTCTGGTGTTGCTGCCTTGTCTCGATGGTGAATAATGCTGTTTGTGTTACTGTTATGGCTCAGGCTACTTGGTGTAACGTTTTGCTGACAGTAAGTCCCACATGTTCTTGGCGTGCCCCTTTGAATCACGTCTTTGTGTAGTTGGGGAAGCTTTAATCAACACTCGTGGGTACTGGGAGAGGGACAGTCATTTAGAAAGCAATGAATAAAGATCCTGGCATCAAAGTATGATCAAGGAACCCACTTTCCAGTAGAATTCAACAACGATCTTCCAAGCATAATGTTGACATGTTGTTTTTATGTGTTAGCTGAACTTTTTTGTTACATTGACCATTGTAAGAGAAATTTTGTGTTCTTTGTGACAGCATGCATCTTGTGTCGCACGTGATTGACCTGTTATAGAACATGATCGGTGTGTTATAGAATGTGATCGACCTGTTATAGAACGTGATCGACCAACTGTCACCAGTGATGTATACACTAATACTAACCAAGTAGCCATCTTCTACATGTATCTAAAACACAATTAGGAACAGGGCACAGCTAACAATGGGCATAATAATACACACGAACGTCTCCCACGAAGGAGGTGGGTGGAGGACCTACAGTAGCAAATTGCTATTTTGGGAACAATCCCGTGACTCTGTAATCCCGCCGTGCGGTATAGACTATTTTTACAGTGCTCGTGCGTCTTTGCTCGTGGCTTGCGTCGTTTCTGTCTGCTGTTGCTATAATCTAAATCAGTTAGACAACGCATCCAATTGGATCTACGCGATTTAGAAGCCCTCGCGCCGTTACCATAGCATCTTCGCTATGCTCAGATGCTATATAGCAACGGCGCTCGAGATCCTAAATCGCGTAGATCCTCGGATACAGGATCATAGCCTCGGTAAACATCAGTAAGTCCCTACTTAGTAATTGCTTATGCTAGTAATGGACAAACAAAGTGTGAAATGTAGTAGCAATACATTGTATTTTATACATGGTGGCACTCACAATAAGGTGAGGGAGCAGCTGCGAGGCGAGGAGCAGCAGTGGAGGAGCAGCAGTGGAGGAGCGCAGTGGCGAGCAGCAGCAGTGAAATGAGTCTGAGGGAGAGAACACAAGAAGTAGCAGCAAGCAAACAAGGGACGAGACAGCTGCTAAACACAATACCTTAGACCATAGCATGAGGAAAATAAGTGAAATTCTGCAATTTGATTGGTTAATTACTGGTGTTCTAAATCAAGTAGAACACCTGCAAATCCACTTAGAACACCAGTAAATTCACTTAGAACACCACTAATTAACTACGTCATTAATAACCACAACAAAATGGCGTCGTCGAAAAACGCATGCAAGATTACACTGCTGTCCAAAAACGCGCCGTCACTTGACTTTGGCGACTTCTCTGGGCTCTCTACTACCTTGAGCGCCACCTTGAAAACCAAAATAGACGCCCTCGCGCTACGCGCTCGGGACGTCTATACATCGGTTTCCGCGGTGCTCTAAATCACATAAAAACTGAGAAACCAGCGTCTAACCTATATATAGACACAAACTTTCAAGGGAGAAATATTTAAATTTTCAAGAGATTTAATTTTCAAGGTTGTTCATCCTCTCAAAAAATTAATTTGAACTCCACGAAAATTTGTTCTTAGCTTTATACATAGAAAGGAATTGGTCGTCTAAGGACGTGCAGTGCCCATGACCCTCTGCATGTATCTATCTTCATTCAGGACAAAGTATAAGTGTATTGTGTTATCAAAGGAGATTTAAGCAAAGCCTGAATTCCTTTTGTTGTTTTGCAATAGTGAATTGAAAGATATGACGGACACAGTTCTATGTGTTGGTTAAGTGTGTAAGTGTCTATAAAGACAGCAGTAAGCTAACAAGGCATGAAACATACAACACATGGTGAACAGGTCCACACTGCACACATAGACAATTCAAGAATAAGCTGATGGAGAGGCACTAAAGAGTAGACTAACTTGCAAAACATAATTATTCACAGCACATCAAAACCAATTAGAGGAACCAACTCATTGTCACTACTAAAATTGACCAGTAACCACAGATTCCAATCACCTGATTCTATGAGTAACCGAAAATACATGTACACACATGTGGGCACAAGTACATGCAATGTACTAAGAGAAATAGCAGTACGGAAGGCATGAAACAACACACAATGAACATGCATATGAGCCGATGCATACGATAAACTGCTGATAGAGCATAAAGGGTAGACTAACTTGCACAACACATTCACATCACACCACCCAGTGGGAAATACACAAGCATAATACACCAATGATATACAGTACAAAATTTATGACTGTTTACAGGACCATACTAGAGTGGTAGCTGATACAACACTGATACAAGTTGATTACAATTCTCAATAACAAAATTAATGCTTGAAGATACATATTATACGAAGCTACATGCTCTTATACCATTACATCATTGATACATGATCAGGGTATACATGTACGAGAAGAGTAATATGACACAGACACTAACAACACTTCTGAGAAGCAGAAAAGAAGCATAAAAGCAGGCTGAGAAGCAGCTCTGGATTTAGCAAATAATATCGACACTTTAAACTACAGCTAAGTGCTATTGACCAATCAAAATGCTTAGCTGCATGTCTCTAAATCCCGTAATGTATTCCCACCATCCGTAGTGTAATCCTGCGACTCTGTAATGTAATCCCACCGTGCAATATAGATTACGGTTAATGCGCAAAGTTTTACTGAATAATTTTTACAGCGCTCGTGCATCTTTGCTCTTGGCTTGCGTCGTTTCTGTCTGCTGTTGCTATAGTCTAAATCAGTTAGACAGTGCATCCAATCGGATCTACGCGGTTTAGAAGCCCTCGCGCCGTTACCATAGCATCTTCACTACGCTCAGACGCTATATAGCAACGGCGCTCGGGCTTCTAATCCTCAGTCCAACTATTATGTATAAACATCAGTAAGTCTCTAGTAATGGACAAACAAATTGTCTTTGGTGGTAGTAACAATGTTTTATTTTGTACATGGTGGCACTCACAATAAGGTGAGGAGCAGCAGCAATGGAGGAGCGCAGTGGCAGTGAGGAGCAGCAGCAGTGGAGGAGCGCAGTGGCAGTGAGGAGCAGCAGCAGTGGAGGAGCGCAGTGGCAGTGAGGAGCAGCAGCAGTGGAGGAGCGCAGTGGCAGTGAGGAGCAGCAGCAGTGGAGGAGCGCAGTGGCAGTGAGGAGCAGCAGCAGTGGAGGAGCGCAGTGGCAGTGAGGAGCAGCAGCAGTGGAGGAGCGCAGTGGCAGTGAGGAGCAGCAGCAGTGGAGGAGCGCAGTGACAGTGAGGAGCAGCAACAGTGGAGGAGCGCAGTGGAGGAGCGCAGTGGCAGTGAGGAGCAGCAGCAGTGGAGGAGCGCAGTGGCAGTGAGGAGCAGCAGCAGTGGAGGAGCGCAGTGGCAGTGAGGAGCAGCAGCAGTGGAGGAGCGCAGTGGCAGTGAGGAGCAGCAACAGTGGAGGAGCGCAGTGGCAGTGAGGAGCACAGCAGTGGAGGAGCGCAGTGACAGTGAGGAGCACAGCAGTGGAGGAGCGCAGTGGCAGTGAGGAGCAGCAGCAGTGGAGGAGCGCAGTGGCAGTGAGGAGCAGCAGCAGTGGAGGAGCGCAGTGGCAGTGAGGAGCAGCAGCAGTGGAGGAGCGCAGTGGCAGTGAGGAGCAGCAACAGTGGAGGAGCGCAGTGGAGGAGCGCAGTGGCAGTGAGGAGCAGCAGCAGTGGAGGAGCGCAGTGGCAGTGAGGAGCAGCAGCAGTGGAGGAGCGCAGTGGCAGTGAGGAGCAGCAGCAGTGGAGGAGCGCAGTGGCAGTGAGGAGCAGCAGCAGTGGAGGAGCGCAGTGGCAGTGAGGAGCAGCAGCAGTGGAGGAGCGCAGTGGCAGTGAGGAGCAGCAGCAGTGGAGGAGCGCAGTGGCAGTGAGGAGCAGCAGCAGTGGAGGAGCGCAGTGGCAGTGAGGAGCAGCAGCAGTGGAGGAGCGCAGTGACAGTGAGGAGCAGCAACAGTGGAGGAGCGCAGTGGAGGAGCGCAGTGGCAGTGAGGAGCAGCAGCAGTGGAGGAGCGCAGTGGCAGTGAGGAGCAGCAGCAGTGGAGGAGCGCAGTGGCAGTGAGGAGCAGCAGCAGTGGAGGAGCGCAGTGGCAGTGAGGAGCAGCAGCAGTGGAGGAGCGCAGTGGCAGTGAGGAGCAGCAACAGTGGAGGAGCGCAGTGGCAGTGAGGAGCACAGCAGTGGAGGAGCGCAGTGACAGTGAGGAGCACAGCAGTGGAGGAGCGCAGTGGCAGTGAGGAGCAGCAGCAGTGGAGGAGCGCAGTGGCAGTGAGGAGCAGCAACAGTGGAGGAGCGCAGTGGCAGTGAGGAGCACAGCAGTGGAGGAGCGCAGTGACAGTGAGGAGCACAGCAGTGGAGGAGCGCAGTGGCAGTGAGGAGCAGCAGCAGTGGAGGAGCGCAGTGGCAGTGAGGAGCAGCAGCAGTGGAGGAGCGCAGTGGCAGTGAGGAGCAGCAGCAGTGGAGGAGCGCAGTGGCAGTGAGGAGCACAGCAGTGGAGGAGCGCAGTGGCAGTGAGGAGCAGCAACAGTGGAGGAGCGCAGTGGCAGTGAGGAGCACAGCAGTGGAGGAGCGCAGTGACAGTGAGGAGCACAGCAGTGGAGGAGCGCAGTGGCAGTGAGGAGCAGCAGCAGTGGAGGAGCGCAGTGGCAGTGAGGAGCACAGCAGTGGAGGAGCGCAGTGGCAGTGAGGAGCAGCAACAGTGGAGGAGCGCAGTGGCAGTGAGGAGCACAGCAGTGGAGGAGCGCAGTGACAGTGAGGAGCACAGCAGTGGAGGAGCGCAGTGGCAGTGAGGAGCAGCAACAGTGGAGGAGCGCAGTGGCAGTGAGGAGCACAGCAGTGGAGGAGCGCAGTGGCAGTGAGGAGCAGCAGCAGTGGAGGAGCGCATTGACAGTGAGGAGCAGCAGCAGTGGAGGAGCGCAGTGACAGTGAGGTGAGTCTGAGAGAGAACATAGTAAACACAATAAGTAGCAGCAAGCAAACAAGGAACAAGACAGCTGCTAAACACAATACCATAGATACAAACTTTCAAGGGAGAAATATTTAAATTTTCAAGGGATCAGGTTGGTCATCCTCTCAAAAATTTGAACTCCACAAAAATTTTGTTCTACAACAGTGAAGCTAGCAATAGTGTCTCTACAACAGTGAATCTGGTAATAGTGTCTCTACAACAGTGAAGCTGGTAATAGTGTCTCTATAACAGTGAAGCTGGTAATAGTGTCTCTACAACAGTGAAGCTGGTAATAGTGTCTCTACAACAGTGAAGCTGGTAATAGTGTCTCTACAACAGTGAAGCTGGTAATAGTGTCATGCAAAAGTCACTTGTTACAATTGGTACATACAGTAGCGATTTGGGAAGAGCCAAATAGGAAACCTGAATGTTCAACAACACTGACAAGCACCATGAAGCGAAAGGTTACACATGAGAGAAAAGACAAGTCAAGGAACCAAGATTACGCATTGACGGGATACATCTGTCGACAAGCTAGACAATGGTAAATTACATGTAGGTACTAGTCACACCATCAATGTGGTACTACACCAAACAATATCATACCAGGAAGTACTACGGAAGTGAATTTACGTGTAAAATAAGTAATTAAATTCCTTAGCCCTTGTGTATTTCATTATCAAATATCCCACTAAGGCTATGCAGAAACATGCTACCAATTTAAGGTGGGAAGGGCGTCAAAATCCACCTCTCAAATTTTGTTCATTTTCTAGTATGATGTTTATGTGGTTGAGATAGGTATCACTACCAAGTAATACTTCAGAATTCATTTGAATAGTGGAGATATTTAAGTTCAAAGATGGTCTTCTGTTGCTATGTGCAGCACATTATTAATTATTCACACATTTACACCTATTGTAAACTTGTACATGTATAGCCACACTTGTGGCACAGGGCATAAGTATACAGCAGCAGAAGTCCAGTCCAGCTGGTGGACATACCAATGCCATGGCAAAACGAACAAGTTGTATAGATAAGCTCTACAAAATTGTGTTTATCTGTATGCAGTATCACTTAGTACTAATCAATAATTGCATTCTTGGCTAGCTCGTTGCTGGGGGAGTGGCTAACACAGCCAGCTGTTTACTTGTGGTTTTGCTTGAACAGCCAGTGACCGCGGAGTTATACGAGAGAGCCAAGCGCGTTGATCGCTCGTGTATAGAGAACTGCAGATCGTGGATAGCTTTTGTTGGCTATCACTGGCCCTTTCACTAACTTTACAGCCATAAAACAGCGTCTCTGATTTCGTGAGTTTACAGGAACATTCATATCTCGGTCTGGAATCACGGCTTGATGCTTTCTACCTGGGGCCCTAGCAGCCAATACGTAAAGCTAACTTTTCGCCCGAAGCCGTCTCTGAAAGATTTTTGTCGACTGAAAAATATAGCCATGAAAAAAGTACACACTTTTAGATCTGGCAGCGTTCGTGAAAAGTTACGCGAGACGGCTTCGGGTGATTTTATAGTTCTTTTCTAGCTCTTAGTGGCAGTGTATACTAAACCAACCAAACTGTTGCGCAAGAAAAGTTATGAGCAAAAT
Organism: Haliclona indistincta; assembly: GCA_964017065.1. Lineage (NCBI taxonomy): Eukaryota > Metazoa > Porifera > Demospongiae > Haplosclerida > Chalinidae > Haliclona > Haliclona indistincta. The sequence goes on along the minus strand of OZ024789.1, from coordinate 12,086,593 downwards.
CATCAAAATCAGTTCACTCATTGAACGCTGCATATGTAGCGTGTTATTGAACTGAAGACTTTGATTTAACTTGTAACTGTCTATGCATGAACTGGTGTTTCATAGAGTGAAAGCTGGAACTGAATAGTATACATTGTTTAAGAGTTATGGAGGTTTTTCTGCACATTGCAAAAATTCACACCTTCACACCCTTCCCACCTTAACAGCAAAGCTCACCACAATACCCACAAGGAGAACAGTAACTCTCCAGTAGATAGAAAAAAATGTTTCAAAATGAGAGAACAATTAAAATAACTCACCACGAATTAGGGCTCAAGGGGACGCTGGCAGGGATGAGTGGAGCCGGAGAGAACAGCCAGACTAAGAAAAGGAAATTTATGTAAATTTATGCTTAACTTATACATGCCAGTGCAGCACATGCGTCTAGTAACACCAGCACGGTATATCCTGTTGCAGTCAAATTGACCAACAACCACAGATTCCAGATACATGTACGAGATATGTGAGAACAAAATCAACAGTCAAGTAATGTGATACACGGATTGTACAAGTTAATCCGAGAATTTGGAGCATGTATATGCAGTGGCAATACATAGACGACAACAAGTCAAAATTCATATGTGCATAGCAGGACTCATGAGCTACTGTAGTGTGATGAGGGTCAGAATCAAGAGGGCTGGAGCCAACTGTAGCTTACAGCTAGTCGGCAGATAATACATGGACCAAGAGATGTGAAACTGTATTAATACATGCATGTAGCTACATGCAGCTTATATCACACTGTGCACAATAGAAGTCTACATGCTAGCAAAGACACAGCTGCTAGATGTGTGTGTGTGTGTGTGTGTGTGCGTGCGTGTGTGTGTGTGTGTGTGTGTGTGTGCTGTACACCGGTGCTCCCAAAGTTGTACTAAACTTAACCATTAGCATGTCTCTACCATTACCCATTCCCTCCTTTGGAGGGACACGTGACCCATTTTGGGCAGTGTTTAGTCAAGGTCAAGGTCAAGGTGTGTGTGTGTGTGTGTGTGTGTGTACAGCTTATCTAAGTATGCCAAACAACGCCAAACAATGAACTCTGTCTACTCTCAAGTATACAATTGTAAATTACATGTAGGTACTAGTCACACCATCAATGTGGTACAATGCCAAACAATATCATACAAATCGCTACCAGGAAGTACTATGGATGTGAATTTAAGTGTAAAATAATTAAATTCCTTAGCCCTTGTGTATTTCATTATCAAATATTGCACTAAGGCTATAGAAACATGCTACCAAAAGCTCACCACAATACCCACAAGGAGAACAGTAACTCTCCAGTAGATAGAAAAGAATGTTTCAAAATGAGAGAACAATTAAAATAACTCACCACGAATTAGGGCTCAAGGGGACGCTGGCAGGGATGAGTGGAGCCGGAGAGAACAGCCAGACTAAGAAAAGGAAATTTATTTAATGAGCGTACAAGTGTAGCAAGGTAACAGATAATAATAAGCAACTCAGTTGATGCTCAAACACTACTGTATATGGCTGTACTGTAGTGGAAGCTGATCGGACAGCAGTGCTCTTAACTGGAATACAGATAAAAGGAGAAACGCCCTATTAAATAAATTCATGCACACTAAATGGGTAGTACCAAGAGTATATAATAGAAGAGAGAGTATCGCACTCCAATATATCCCGTCAGGGACACTCTCGGGAAAGTAACGTGACTAGCACGCGAGCAGATGACGTTTATCCAGTCAATTATTAATTATCGTGACGTCAACATAATAGTACGTACGTACGCGCGCCCAGGCATGTTGAACTCGTATGGACGAGTTTTTCTTTGAAGAGTGTATTGGTGCAGAAGTTGAGGTACAACTAGTCGAGTACATGTATGTGATGTCGATCCTGCAGGCGGATGCCAGTGCCATACTCAGCCACTCGCCATATTCTTCCTCTCCGGCAATGGTCAAGGCAGAAATAAAACTATCAGAAGACACAGAGGCTGCTCGCTTTGCCTGTGGAGCGAAGTCGCTTGCTGCTAGTTCTGCTGCTCGCTTCATCATGTGGTGCTGTGTATAATTTATAGGCGGCGCGATGGCTGTGACGTAGGCACAATTGTCACTGCCATGTAAACGTCAGATTACGCCAATTTGCTCGCGTGCTGGTCACGTTACTTTCCCGAGAGTGTCCCTGACGGGGTATATTGGAATGCGATACTCTCTCTTCTATTATATACTCTTGGTAGTACATGGTACACAACTTGCTACGGTGCTGTTGATACTAGCGTCTCTACTACAGTGACGCTGATACTATTGTCAATGCTGCTGGTACTAGTGTCAATGCTGATACTACTACAGTGACGCTGATACTAGTGTCAATGCTGCTGGTACTAGTGTCTCTACTACAGTGACGCTGGTAATAGTGTCAATGCTGCTGGTAATAGTGTCTCTACAACAGTGAAGCTGGTAACAGTGTCTCTATTACAGTAAAGCTGGTATTAGTGACTCCATTACAGTGAAGCTGGTATTAGTGTCTCTACAACAGTGAAGCTGGTAACAGTGTCTCTACAACAGTGAAGCTGGTAATAGTGTCTCTACAACAGTGAAGCTGGTAATAGTGTCTCTACAACAGTGAAGCTGGTAATAGTGTCTCTACAACAGTGAAGCTGGTAATAGTGTCTCTACAACAGTGAAGCTGGTAACAGTGTCTCTACAACAGTGAAGCTAGCAATAGTGTCTCTACAACAGTGAAGCTGGTAATAGTGTCATGCAAAGTCACTTGTTACAATTGGTACATACAGTAGCGATTTGGGAAGAGCCAAATAGGAAACCTGAATGTTCAACAACACTGACAAGCACCATGAAGCGAAAGGTTACACATGTGAGAAAAGACAAGTCAAGGAACCAAGATTACGCATTGACGGGATACATCTGTCGACAAGCTAGACAATGGTAAATTACATGTAGGTACTAGTCACACCATCAATGTGGTACTACACCAAACAATATCATACCAGGAAGTACTACGGGAAGTAAATTTACGTGTAAAATAAGTAATTAAATTCCTTAGCCCTTGTGTATTTCATTATCAAATATCGTACTAAGGCTATGCAGAAACATGCTACCAATTTAACAGCAAAGCTCACCACAATACCCACAAGGAGAACAGTAACTCTCCAGTAGATAGAAAAGAATGTTTCAAAATGAGAGAACAATTAAAATAACTCACCACGAATTAGGGCTCAAGGGGACACTGGCAGGGATGAGTGGAGCCGGAGAGAACAGCCAGACTAAGAAAAGGAAATTTATTTAATGAGCGTATACCAAGGTAACAGATAATAATAAGCAACTCAGTTGATGCTCAAACACTACTGTATATGGCTGTACTGTAGTGGAAGCTGATCGGACAGCAGTGCTCTTAACTGGAATACAGATAAAAGGAGAAACGCTCTATTAAATAAATTCATGCACACTAAATGGGTAGTACATGGTACACAGCATTCACACTAGTATACCAGCAGCATTCACACTAGTATCTGCGTCACTGTCACTCACAGTAAGCCACAAGGGCAAGAAGCAGCATCATTATTACACTGTCACAGAAGTTTCATAAGTGACAAGGTTAGAAACCACACATAAGGGGATATACACAAGGCAGCACTACTAGCATTCTGCAATCTGACTAAGAGGACTAGCTAGCAAGTTAGGAAGCTCGAAGAGAGGACATCCTCAAATGTCCAACACATACATTACACATGCACAACAATACGTACCAGCAGAGGATACTAGCCGTGCCAGAAGCGAGGGTTGAGCGTGTATGAACTCAACTGGCATTTGACTGGGCACCTCCGACCGAGATGTATTATTTGTACATACATGTATCACGTGACCTCCAGCCAAATCACATGCGCCGCGCCTTCAATTATCAGCCTAGCCTTCCTCTTCATGGTCTAATCGTCCGAAAGTTACACTATGACACTATAATATATTTTTCACTTCGTAGAAAATAGATCAGTCATAGAATAGAGCACAAAATAAATAAATAATGTCTTTCATAATAAATTACAGTGTTCAGGATGGAAAAGTCAGGACTGGCATTCAGTCAATGATGTGCCCATTTCAATCATGCTACAGTGGCCGCAGGGGTTCCACCATAGTTCAAAATAATAATTCATAACATTGTAATTGAGGTCAGTCATAGAACTACACTAGCTGCCACTGAAGACAAGTAGAACTTGTTGATTTTCCCAGGAGCCTTCCTTACTACTTGCACTGTGAAAATATATTGATGGATGAGAGCTCTGCTCACACAGTATGTATTACTCACTAGTAGTAGCACACCAGCTAGGATAAGTATGATTACATCACTGCCACAACACGTTGATGAGTCAGTGCTGTGTAGAGAGAGAAATGAGTGAAATTAGCAGAGTTGAAGAAAAACCTCTCTAAAACGTTTAAATTTTGCAAACAAAGAAGTAGTCTGCCCCTCACTAATGTGAACAACTCAAATCTGAACCCTCACAAATCTGAATGCACAAAGTCAGTAGTGAATCTCATTACATGTTCACTCATCCACATGTTTTCTCTAATCTGAACAGCTGCTTGACCAGGGCTGTTCGGATTAGTGAGAGTCTACTGTATTAAAATATTTGGTGATTGATTTTTTGATTACAAGTGCTGATGTGTGCTAAGGGTTCACTATACACATGCCCATATTTCAAGGTCAGTTTTGACAAGACAAGGCGACAACTAGAAAGGGCTGAACAAGAGGTGGGCTAAGTCAGCACCCTCACGTGCACAACATGTAACAATAAGCATTGTGCATTGCAGTACAATAGTGGTTTTAGAAGTGAGCCTGAGCAAGCTACAAACAGCTCTGGTTTATAAAGTGTTTGTCATTGTCAACATTCTATTAGAGGAAGCACAGACATACTAATTCCTATGCATTTAGAATATGAAACACAAGACACACATTTGGTGCAGTACATATCAGTAGATGACCACACCTAGTGTATTATTGTACTAGCTATCTATACTATGCTGACTCTACTCTGTTATTGTGCAATTCTAGAGTGGACTAGCAGTACAACATCTCTCACCTGAATAAAATGTGCATGTCTCAGTAGAGGGTGCCACTCATTTTCATTTTGGTTTGGCTCTCTGAACAATATCCTGGGCAGTATTCTTTCTAAACAGGCATAGGTAGTCAGCTCACCCCTACACAAAGCAAGGTACGTTATCATCAGAAATTACACTCAACAATGACACACACACACACACACACACACACACACACACACACACATTCAAGCATTACCCACAACCTCCCAAACAGGGAGTCGTGATGCAGACCCAGCAGTGGAAGGTGATGGAACACTGCCAGAGCACCTGTGCACAAAGGATCACTGTTAGGACGATTGTTATCTCACACAAAGCCTAGTCTCACAATTAAGATCACCACATGAGGCTAGCATGGACCTATAATTAGTGTAACATGAAGATTGGCTTTATCACATTCTATAAGAAGCCACACTCAGTGAGAACGCTGAGGTGTTGGATAGTGATGATGAAGTTAGCTGTGTCAGCAGTTCAACCACAGGGCAACAGGGAATACTGTGTATTCCACCTTAGTTTGTTCTCCTCAACACAATACACAAAATGATGAACACAGATTCACTATGTGCTTGATCTCACTTATGAACAAGGCAAGACATGCATTTCTTGTGCAGCAAAAATTCCCGTTTGTTTACTGTTTTATAAGAAGCCAAACTCAGTGAGACCAAGATTGTGAGTGCAAGTGATACATGTAGATGATAAAGAAATATCACCTGGGAAGGCACACAAGACCAGTCAGGCTAGGCTACCAGCAAAACAATACAAAGCAAACTTGTGTCGACACCATGCTCACCCAGCACACAACACAAGAACAAACCACCTTCGCCCTCAGCGAGTGACAACACTAACTGGTGAGTGCAGTGATATGGGCCAAGCAGATCCAAGGTAGAATGATCCTATAACTTCCGGGGTACCTGTGCACTATAAGCAGGTTCTAGAGCTACATGTAGTACTACTAGCATGATGTAAGGACAGGAATCATGCAGGATCACTTAGCTATGAACAACAGGGATGCACACAACAAGGGTCCACGGTCCACAACAGGTACATGACCACAGCTAGCTTCCCCAGTATGAAACCAGGTACCAGTTTTAAAGATGGGTGGGGCTGGAGTACTCTTGGTTTCTTTCCTCCCACACTGGGACACAAACCAACATCCCCTGGGCTCTAAGCCCAGACTTGCTCAGTACAATAGTGTAGAGAACACAATAACAGTACTTAAACCATAGTCTCTTTGATGTACCGCTGGCTTTAAATCGTGTATTGCTCGCATGTGTTTCAAGATGGCCGCCACGTTCGAGAATCAACAAGAAACCGCCGCTCACGTTGCTAGACGGCCTCTGCGTGACTCAAGGTAGCCAGCTAGGCATCAGGCAAGCCTCTTACTATGGTTTAAAGTAGATATAAACCTCTCAGACGGGCTTTAACTCTTTAGTGACTGAATTATTTTGACGAAAATTCGGCTTGCTCTAAACTGACAGTTTGTCTTGCGATTCCTACAACATGCAGTACGCTAGCTGTTCCAAACTAGCACTGTTTTTTCCTGGCATGTCAAAGTTTACGACCATGTACTAAACTCTGAGTTGGCCACTCCCAATTCGGAACAGAAGCCGCTTAAGTGCTGCGACCTCGTCATTTTTCAGCCAATTTTGGTCTTCGTTTAGCCCTGGTGACTGATACAAAAACCTGGTGGTGTCCAGGTGAGCAAACAGCATAGTTTAGACCATATTCTATGCCCAAGTATGCATTTAGGGGCATCCTGAAGCCACAAAAATGCCGAAAGCGGCGAGGGGCTCCGCCCCTTCGAACCCCGGGTTAAAGGGGGGACACCCCCCTTTAAAAATCCCCCCGTTCTATATATTTTAGTGGGGAGGGCGCGGCGAAAAACAGTGGGTTTTTTCAGGTAAAGTTAACTTTTGCAATTAAACTTTATTTGACCTTTCTAGAGCACTTTTCACACTATTTATGACATCTACAGTAGGTGGAGTCAATTATGACGGCTAAATCCGCTATAGGCCCTAAAGGGTTAAGCATTTAAAGCCCTCCTGATCGGTTTATAACTACTATATAGTGCAAGGACAGTACATGTGACATAATGTATAACAGTCAGGGTAACAGAACACAGCTGCTTATCACAATACGAACAGTAGAAATTCATTTCACATCTCTCTTCATGCAGTGATGAACACATGTTGACTACATCACCACTTTGAAGCCAGTATATCAAACACAAGCACGACATCATAGCATTGTACAATGTGTCTAAGCAATATAAATGAATCATGTAATTCACAATTCAGTGTAAGTGCACAAACTTGACTAGTATTATGTTATCTTCTATAAGACTAGATGCTTGTTGTGTCACCCACAAATTGCTATGAGATTGTTCAGTCAAGACAAGAGGCACAGACACAACTAATTTGGTGAGATGGACAGGCTACAAGCTTAGTGGACTTCCAAACAACAAGTCACTGAGGAATTGGGTGGCAAATGTCACTATGAGCATCTGATCAGGGCATTCTGATAGGCTACAATTTTATTGGAGCTTTCAACTTTTGCAACGTTTTTTCTAAATCACCATGTTGTGTGACCACTAAATCACCATGTTGTGTGACCACTAAATCACCATGTTGTGTGACCACTAAATCACCATGTTGTGTGACCACTAAATCACCATGTTGTGTGACCACTAAATCACCATGTTGTGTGACCACTAAATCACCATGTTGTGTGACCACTAAATCACCATGTTGTGTGACCACATGGTCACACAACACAACAACATAGTTGTGTTGTCATGATGCTCAGAAAGTGTAGTAAACACAAGAACAGCACATGTGACATCACTATCCACACACTATTCAACAAGCATAAGCTACAACTATATTCAGCTGCATAACATGTTTGCATTGTGTGTTCCAGATACATATTATTGTGACTTTAAAGGCCTTTTCTCACTACAAAGCGCAACAATGTGCATTGAATTCGCTTCAGAGAATCGCTTGTTATTATTGAAGAAATGACACTTTTTACTGACCCACCATCTCATACACACATGCACACGACACACACCATGTGCATGTGTGTGTGTATATGCGTGATCCATATAGGCAGCGTTAAGTCACGGTGAGTGTGTGCGAGCGTGGGCTCATGCAGGCAGAGGCAGCGCAACAGATGGAACAACAGAAGCCACACTAAGGTGAGAAAAGACTATGGGAGGGGTCATTATGATAAGCTGAGTCAGCAGTAAAGTTGAATAGAATAGCACTACACCACAGAATTGCATTGCATTGCATTGCAAAAAGGAAAAGGCTACTCTGAGTGAAGTGGGTATGAGGATAATAACACAATAATAATTATGCCTGGATATCATTTTGTAAAATGAACAATACACTACTGCATAATTGCGACAAGCACCAAAAACACAACTAATTAGGTGAGATGGACAGGCTACAGGCTCGCATCACTTGACGTACACACACGCACACCCACACACACACTAGTCCAACATAGTGTGACAACAACTACAAACAAGCTCAGTGGACTTCCAATACTACAACAAGTCACTGAGGAATTGGGTGCCACATGTACAAAGTCACCTTTCAGTCTACGAGCATTCGATCAGGGCATTCTGATGAGCTACAATTAAGTTTGTTGATTATTTGGATCTTTCAACTTGAGCAGCATCATTGGTCATGTGAATAATTGTAGACTACACTCCTGGCATTCTTGCCTTTAGAGCTACAAGATTGGCAATGGCACCTACATGTAGCAAGCGGCAAAAACTGAATACTTCATGCTTAATGTTGAGAACATGTCTCATAAACTAGTTTTAAAATCATAACAGTATTGGGATCTAGTACTATGAATATACATCAAGCATAGCATGTTATTATTGAAGAAATGACACTTTTACTAATCCACCATCTCATACACACATGCACATAACACACATCATGTGCATGCGTGTGTGTGCGTGTGTGTTCGTGTGTGCATGTGTGTGTGTGTGTGTGTGTGTGTGTGTGTGTGTGTGTGTGTGTGTGTGTGTGTGAGTGAGTGTGAGTGAGTGAGTCAGTGAGTGTGTGAGTGCACAGCGTAGTCTAACAGCTGACCCACGTCCTTTATCAGTAGGCTAGGGTTATTATGCACAGCCCTGAGCACATGCAGGGCCCAAGGTGTTAAATTTGGATGAATGAAACAACAGAAGGCAAGGTCAAGGTGTCATATTATGCTAAGCAGAGTTGAGAATGGAATTGGACTTCCATTGCAAAGTAATAAATATGAAAAGTGGTAGAGGCTACTCTGAGTGAAGTGCAAACAACAGGATAATAACACAACATGCTTGGATAGATAACTTCACTTTGTAAAAATGAACTGAAAGGAGTACATTCACTAGATTAGTAAACACAGCAGGTGCACTATAGCCTCGTCCCCAGGCTCTCCACTTATCTGTACGGAGAGCCTGGTCGCTAATCTCACGTGAGCGCAGCTTAATTAATGAGCGTGGGTTGGTAAACCGCACGACGAACAGTGCATGATAAAATTGTGCTGTCGTACTGCCGGTAACACTGGAGCTGTTGTCCTTAATTCGAGCTTGCAAGAACAGACTTCGATAGCTATCTCTATAAAGAGAAGCTCTGCTTAGCCAATCTGATGCTCAGGACGTGTAGCTGCGTGGCCTGCATGGTTGTCGCGTACGCTCCGTACCGGCGTACAAGCCTAGCTTTTCGAGAAGCTAGGCTGCTTGCGAAGCGTCGGCACTATTATAGCCTTATTCACGTAGAGCACTGACCTTACTGGTGAGCTGCTTGCAGTTTGCAATGGCGAGTGAGTGAGTGAGTGAGTGAGTGAGTGAGTGAGTGAGTGAGTGAGTGAGTGAGTGCAGGGTGTGGCTATACATACAAACACGCTCATAATATCATGCAAGCAATTACTCATAAGTACAATGCAGTTGATTTCAGTTCACTTCAAATATGCATGACTTGCGTGTGCGTGGTTATTACAAGCGAGACCTAATCAGCTAGATAACAGTCACACATATTCAAAGTGAACTGAAATCAACAGTATTCTAACATGACTCAGAGGCGTACCCAGACCATTTCTTACTAGGAAGATCACGCCACTGTGGTTGACCATTGATTAGATTCAATGAAAACTATCACTCAAGGACAGTGGTGAGTGTGAAAACCCAATTGGCCAAAGCTGCCAAGAGGAGATCAAGCACATTCTAGGCATTCTTGCTTTTTTATAGCTATGAGATTGGCAATGTCACTGCAGCAAAAGCCATGAGGCAAGCAAATCAAGCAGTAGCTTGAGAGCTTAGTACTTTGTACCGATTAAGCTTTCACATGTTCAAAATCTAGACAGGAGCAATGCTGTTTAGGACACTGTACTACCAAATAAGGTTTCTATTGGAGGAATTGCATCTTGGTAATACAGTGTCTAAAGGATGGTTATAGCTCATTCTTGCTATGGGCTATTGAGCAAGATAATATCAAGTTCTACTGCATTGATAATTTTTCAAAGCTTACTTTCAGCATGCACAGCAAAACTGAAGTAACAGATGGAATGACACAAAAACTATGCAAGTACATTCTTCAGCAACTGTTTTTATTCTAGATCACCACATACTCACACACAACAGCAGCTGTAAGTACTTGTGTTGTCATGATGCTCAGTACAGGTTGGATATAGGACAGTAAACACCAGAACAACACAAATATAAGTATTTTTATAATCCACTCTTTACTGCACAAGCTCTTTTTGTATTCAGCTGCATAACATCTAGTTTATGTGTTTGTTGTACAATGTACAATACATGTATGTCCCACCCTGACTCAAACACAGCCAGTACAGCAAGTCAAAAGCACATGCATATGCACCTACATGAACATTGCTCATAAATCATTGCACACTGGGCATCAATAAGTCCAGGGCCCTACTGCTGCAGTGACATGGCAGAGCAACCCAACAGTAGCGATTCTAAATTTTCAAACCAATACCGATATTCATAACCATATTCTAAAAACAAAAATAATAGTAATCACAAATGCACCAAACAAATCCAACATCAGTGACATATGTAAGGAAACTGCCACGTCCTAGTATTTTATTCTGCTTCTTGACTCAGCACAGATTTAACACAAAAGGTTGGCTCGTGTCAACCATTCAGATACGTAATACAAGTGCCTACAAAGTGACCACGCACATACTTTGACAGTTGATAGTAAAAAATATAATTTATTGAACATAACTTTAACTTTGTAGTCCCTGGTGTCCGACAAAATGTTCCTTAACAAGGGACAATAACAATTTTTATGCTAACCACAGGCAGTCAGATAGGCACAGGGTCAGTAGAACTGATAATGACTTGAGGCTGTATAGACTGATTTCATTGACATCAATACAGATACAAACCAGTGTCTAGAACAGAGGTACACACACTCCCTATTCTCAGCTCAACACAATGCAAGCTTAGACATGACAAAAAGGCCGGCTGGAGGCTTGGCTTGAGGCTTGACAAGATGCCAGAGGCTTGACAAAGGTTGAGGCTATGTCAGCTTTAAGAATTGCACAGGCCCAAGGTTAGGCTAGAGGGTTGGTTGTGTTTTCACACCATGTCTCTCACAACACATTTACACTTGAGCTGGAAATGGTTTTTTGAACTTTCCATAAACAAACACAGTACTGTTCTGTGTTCTCAATCCATCTGTTCTGCTTGGAATGGATTAAGGTACAAGACCATAGATAATACAGTACTAGTGGATATGCAACGAGCGCGTATACGGGAAAATGCACGGAGATTGTTGAAGCAGTCACTGCAACGGTGACCCGAGAGATCTCGCGGATCTATTAACGCCTTCACACTTTTGCAGCCCGAGGTCAACTTCAGCTTTACAGTGAACTGGAACTCTTGGTGGTATAGACGGAGCTGTAGAACGCCAGATGTTTTTGTAGACCGACTCCAGATGCTCAGCAGGATGCAGCGCACTAACTAGCAGCATCTTGGAGCTCGAGATATAATGTGCTGCCTTGTTACAGCGGTTTTTAGTCCAAAACAGCCTACTTTTGCTTCTTTTTCGACTCTACAGGTCGTACTGAACCTGTCTGGGGCGTCTTTGCTGGATATTTCCAACTGGTGTTAGTAGTTGTAACTGAATGACTGCATTTTAAGTCGTCTCCCTTTGCATTCTTGCAGCTAGAGCCTCACAAAGCTGCTCGGCAGCTCTGTTTATCGGTTTGGATTTTAGACTGTAACTTGACTACATTTACTTCTAGAGGGAATCTGACAGCCTTTTCTGGAAATTCAGCTCTTTTTACAACTGAATAGGGTGTTTAACCCTTTAATTACCCCTATTGTTGCCTTTTGGCAACATACATACTTCAGACACCATAACTTTCTCAAAAAGTGTTAAAATATCCCAAAATTAAGCCAAATTGAAGAATACAAATAACCGCAAAAAATTGACCGGTTTTCGGCGCGCCCCCTGCGCTAAACGTTATGGCGACGGCATTTCTATGGCTTCAGTGCAAATTTCACAACATTTTAGGACAAACAAAATGGCTGCCAAGAAAATTTGGACATTTTATGGCTTCAGGGTGCTCGCAAACACATTTTTGTGCATTCTCTATGATCTGGGCTACATTTTGCACTCACCAAAACCACTGCTATTTGTGTGTACTTTTCAGCAGCCAGCCCCAAAGTACTAACTTTGAGCAAAATTTGACGAGGTCGTTGCACTTTATCGGCTTCACTTTCGAAGTGGGAGGGGCATATTGACCGACTTGAGTGTGGGCAATTGCGGCTACTCACTGGCATAAAAGGACGCAAATTTGAGACCAGTAGCACAAAAGACACACGAGATATTCACGAGAGAAGTGGTCAGCATTTACGAGGTTAAAATTTCAGCTGGATAATTTAGTAATTAAAGGGTTAAAAACACGCTGCACTTCTGAACGAGCCACAGCACACAGTATAGCACAGCGACTAGGCGATCCATCAATCCAATGCTGATGGTTCTCTGTGCTTTAAACGATGAATGATGATCCACAGGGTAGATTTATTGAAGATTGAAGTATTTTCTTTCCTGATAGAAGTACAAATGTTGCAAGAAGTCCTGCTACTGTGTTGCACAGCTAGCTAGGCTGAGCACGCGCGCTCGCGCGACATTCTGGTTTACGAATTTCGTGGTTTGGATCCGTGTCATCCGCTGCAGTGACGTCTTCACGCAATGTAGTGGTATGCGGACTTGTTGCATATCCACTAGTACTGTATTATCTATGACAAGACCAATCCAGAATGGTTACCTTCATTGTGTAAACAGAAATGCATGGTCTCCAGAACCAAATTATTACTAGCATTTGTGTGCTACAGCAGATGAAGAAGGCTTCTTGCTAGAGGCATGGTACAGAAGCATAGCCTTACACTATTATACCTCCCTACCTGGTCGATTTTCAATAAAAACTATGACTAATCAATGGTCAGTGGGTGTGAAAACAGTGGTAGGGTGAAATCATTGCTCATGTGACATCCAAGCAGCAACATGTAGATGCTGTTGCTGTTATTTCTAGTGACAGCACATGCTGTTTCATGCATAGTACTTGGGACATGCACATCTCATTTTGAAGATCAAAACAGAATTGTGTAAATTCTAACCAGCACTAGTGATTACACAGCAAGCTTATTATTGAACTCCCACCATCATACACACACACACACACACACACACAGCTCTGTGTTTCCACACAAATGGAACACCTAAGGTGTTATACTAGAAGCCATAGACTGATTACCTGAGTCAGCAAAAGAACCACAGAATTGACATAATAAATCAATTTGCAAAGCAGCTAGTAAAAAGTGGTGAGCTCTGAATGAAGTACAGACAACTGGGTACAAGACTAGTAACACAACATGCTTGGATAGATAAATAGACCAGTTGCACATAAGCTAAAATATTTTAATGATATGCAGATTGAATGTGTCGTCACTTCCGTAGTACTTCCTGGCAGCCATTTTGTACGATTTTGTATGGCGTTCATTGAGGAAACATACCTTTTTGAAACTTCGCGGGCAGCTAGAACTTGGCGCATGTGCAAGACCTGAGGATGCAACGCAAAACTACTACCATTGGCGCGTGTAGCCCAGTAAACAGCGAGACAATCGGTGGAGGTGCGGTCGAGAACGAGCCATCACTGTACAGCTGGGTAAGCCAATGGCGACGAACTGCTATTGTCGAAGAATACTGCCTATTTTGCTAGCGAAGTCGCTGTAAAGACACACCTGTTACCTTTTATTGTTTCCCAAGCGATATAGTAAACGTTCAACTCTACCACTTGTCGAGCAGCGCTAGCACCCGGCGTCTTCCTCGTTCGTCGCCATTGACTTACCCAGCTGTACAGTGATGGCTCGTTCTCGACC